>PVIY010004565.1:0-101808 GCA_004026745.1 Myrmecophaga tridactyla
AATACAACATGCCAAAATTATGGGATGCAGTGAATGCAGTGCTGAGACAGTAATTTATAGCTCTAAATGTTTACATTTAAAAGGAAGAAAGACTTCAAATCAGACACTTAACCTCAAAATAGGAAGAACTAGAGAAACAACAGCAGGAGGAATGAAATAACAAATATTAGAGGCAAAATAAATGAAATAGGAAAAAAAAAACAATAGAGAGAATCAACAAAACCAAAACCTGGTTCGTTGAAAAGATCAATAACATCAATAAACCTTCAGCTAGACTGACAAAGAAAGAGGATACAAGTAACACAAAATCAGAAATGAAAAGGTGGACATTACAACCAACCCTGCTACAATGAAAAGGACTGCAAGAGGATTCTGTGAACAGTTATATGCCAAAAAAATTAAAGAACCTAGATGAAATTCTTAGAAACACATAAACTGCCTACATTGACTCAAGAAGAAAGAAAAGAGATCAACAAACCAATTATTAGAAAAGAGATTCTATCAGCCATCAGGAGCTTCCCAACAATGAAAGCCCAGGACCAGCTGACTTCACAGGGGATTTCTACCAAACATTCCAAGATGACTTAACTCCAATTCTGCTCAAATTATTCCCAAAAAACTGAAGAAGTAGTTACATTCCCTAACTCATTCTACAAAGCCAGCATCACTGTCATACCAAAGCTGGAAAAAGATACCGTGAGGAAAAAAAATTATGGACCAATATGTCTTATGACTACAGATGTAAAAATCCTCAGCAAAAATATTAGCAAACCAAATCCAACAGCATACTAAAAGAATTATATGTCATGATCAAGTGGGATTTATCCCTGGTATGTAAGGTTGGTCCAACATAAGAAAACCAATTAATGTAATACATCACATTAATATGATAAAGGGAGAAAAAAGCCACATGATCATCTCCAATGATGCAGAAAGGCATTTTACAAAATACAGTACCCTTTCTTGATAAAAACACTTAGAACACTAGGAATAGAAGGAAACTTCATCACGTAACAGGGAGTATATGAACAGTCCACAGCTAACGTGCTACTTAAAGGTGGAAGACTTTCTCTCTAAGAACAGGAATAAGACAAGGAAGCCCACTGTCACCACTGCTATTAAGCATTGTTGTGGAAGTTCTTTCCAGATCAGTTAGGTGAGAAAAAGAAATAAAAGGCATAACAAAATGGAAAGGAAGAAGTGGAACTTCTCTATTTGCAGATGATATGATCCTATTTACAGAAAATCCAGAAAAATCCACAACAAACCTCCGAGAGCTAATACATGAGATAGAACCACCCAGCAATCCCACTACTAGGTATATACCCAAAAGTGGGGACCCAAAGACATAGTTATGCACCGTTGTTCATAGTGGCATTATTCATAGTTGCCGAAAGATGGATGTAACCAAGTGTCCATCAACCAATGAATGGATGAGTAAAATGTGGTATATACATACTATGGAATATTATTCAGCCTTAAAAAGGAATGAAGTCCTGACACGCAACATGGAAGACATCATGCTGAGTGAAATAAGCCATACACAGAAGGACAAATATTATATAATCTCACTGATTGAAACAACTGGAACAAGCAAACTCAGAGAGTCAGAATCTAGAATATTGGTTAGCAGGGGATGAGGTGGGACAGGAAATTGGAAGTTATGGCTGGCTTAAGATGTACAGGGTTCCTATCTGGAATAATGGAAATGTTTTGGTAAGTGAGCAAAGTCTTTGAAAATAAATATTCTACCCAGGAATATGGTAATGGATGGTAGTGATGGTAGCACAACACCGTGAGACCAAGGAACAGCACTGAACTATATATCTGAATAAATTAAAAGGTGGAAATGCTAGATTGTATATATGGTATCAGAATAAAAACTTTAAAAAATTCTATGGAACGACACTACACAAACAGTGAACCCTAAGTTACCATGAACTTTAATTAATAATGTAGTTATAAAAACATATCAATTGTAACAATTACTCCCTACCAATGCAAGATGGTGGTAGTATATGGGAATTCTGTATTTTATGTAAGAATTGTTCTGTAAACCCACAACTTCTCAAAGAAGGAAAAAAATAAAAACATAAAAAAAAGGCTGGTATGTAACAAACAGGCATGCTCTGTGCCTCTCTGAACAAAAATATAATATTTATTTATAATGTTTTAATACAAATAAAGTGGCTTAAATACTTTTTTTTGCAAGCAACAAAATATTTCAATGTCTGTTCGTATAAATTCATCCATATCCTTTTTATTTTAATGTAGTATGAATGTTCATTGTAGGGACTACCACCTACCTATATTCATTTAGATTACCTATCTATCTACCTACCTATCTATCATGTATCTAATCTATTTTATTAGTACCCAGCTACAGTGATCATTCACATACAGCTATACTTTCACCCCTCTGCAAATACAGATGAAGGCAAATTCCCTGAAGTAGCATTGCTATGTAAAAATATAATTTAAAATGTTTTATTTTGAAAGACAATGTTAAATTGACCTCAAAGTTTCTGTTTGAACTGATGAAAAGTTGGGGGTAAAGGACGTTGGAGCTGTTAGAATGATACTGACAATGCAATTAACAACAATAACCTGTACTCTTGAAAGTAGTTAAAATGATAGTTTGAGTTGTATACATGTCACTATAATAAGGAGAAAAGCCTCATCCCAATAAGTTTCTTAGTTAATTGTATTACATTTTGTGTCCATTGACAATGCCCACTCTTTGGCTAATATTATTAGAGAATAAACTGTGTTTTTTTTTTCAGTTTGTAAATTTAAATAAAATACTTTAAAAACTATACTATTACTAAGCATCTTTGCTATTATTACACAACTTTTATTTAAATGGGAATTTTCTAAAGTTTTAAATGATAAACTTACAGGTAACCATGAATTGTTTTTGGCTTTAGTGTAGTGTTAGTATTACTATTGCCAGTTAAAAAAAAATGACAAAAATCTACAAATAGCAATGCAATACTTATTTTTTTTCTATAGAGCTAAAAATTACTCTTGAAAATATTTAGGCTACATGGATATCATTCAATTTATTTTATTCACGGGCTCAGATTTTCATGAAAACCACAGACAGGAATATGTGCATTTTGAGGTGTATGCACATATGTATGTGTATATGTCACTGAATCCCTGAATGTCAAATCAATTTTCTTGTTGGACATACTACAGGATGCAAGTTAATAGGACACAATTTGGTGTCATACTTTCCTAGATCATTGCTGATTAAGTATATTCATTTCTCAAAGAAAACCAGCAGTTCCCCTGGGGAAGTATCTCACCTGGTCAAACTTGGTCAAGGTTGTATGTTCATGAAAATCTGGTTTCAATGTTCATGCTCAGTCATACTACATTTTTTCAAATGGCATGGTATCAAATTTTGTAAAGGAAATCAAAAGCCTGTCTTAAAGTGTATGCTTTGTCGAAAGCACCAATAGCATCAAAGTTAAATGGTATTTTTAACAATGTGCATGGCACATGACAGATGGAGTCCAAAGATTCACTGTGCAGAAACATTTTTAAATAAAATCAAAACTGGGGTTAATTTATTCAATAACATGCCTGTGCTACTGTCTTGTGAATTCAGAGCAGCATCTACTCCAATAATTCAATATACAGTTAGTAAAATCAGAGAACATTTCAATTGTATAGTATTTTAGTACTTAAAATATCCGGATAAATATAATTTAATCCTTTACATAATTCCATTTAGTATTGATTATTATTCTTTATGTGATCTTCCCGTAAGATACCCACCCCACTAATTTAAAGAACAGTGTAGATATTTAGAAAGGTAAATTCCTTACCAAGTGTATTATTATAATAGAAATAATGGGAAGTTTATGGACTCATGAGTCCATGCAACAGCATTCTAAATAATGTAATTCAATGGGATTCTATAAAGCATGAGCAATAGAGCTTGTTTTGTCCTTTGTTTAGTCTTAAAAGCTGAGATGTCTTAATATATCTCAAATATATAAAACTAGATAGAAAATGCATAATAAAATGTCAAAGAAATAATTTTGTATATATGTTCTTTGTTCTAAAGTATTGCTGAAATATTTGGACTACTCTGAGGCCCTTACAGAGGAAATTTTTCTCTTGTTTCTATTTATTGTCTTTCCTATATTTGACCATATTAAAGATAATTTACTAGGTTTTTCTTAGGTACAAAGCCATGCTACACTCTCTGATCATCAAGCCACAGTTCCAGTCCTCAAAGAACTGGCAACAAACTATTTGATGGGAAAAGCTACTTAAACAAATTGGCTAAATACATAACCACATGGCATAAGTGGTATATGAGGAGGAAATAGTCACTTCAACCTGGAAAATTCAAGTAAAAACTTTTATAGAACAAAAAATCTTTAAAAGTGATCTTGTTGGATGAGTGGGATTTTTACTGATAAACCTAACTGGTATATATGCAATAAATGTTAGTTATTAACCATATGTAATGCCTATTATACATCCTCCATTCTTCATAAATCTAGTTTATTCATCATTCTTCTCTTTGTCCCAAGAAGTCCTGTTCCCTGTTTCTCCCACAGCATGCTTTTGGTGTCCTTTTAAAATATAGTCATATTTGTATTACAGTCTCTTGTGTTTTATGTCCTATATTATTTCAAGACTCTTGAGATCTGAGACAATGTCAGATATTTTATATATATACATATTAATTTGTAACTATTTATAGAATTCTCTCATTTAATTCAATAGAAAGTCATGTTGAAGTGTATTAAATCTATCAAAATCCATGGAGGCTTGCATTTGACAAAAGGTCATTTGATTTGATTTGTAAGTTTGGCGTAAGCAAGCAAATTTCACTGAATGAAGACATAAATGTTAGCTATGTGACATCTGACAACAATATGTATAGGGAAGTTTGGCAACAAAAGGAACGAGAACTAGGATGTACCTTTCATTATGGTTTGCCAGAAATTTATTCTCACTTAGCAAAATTACATGTTTACCCCTAGATTTTTTTTTTTTTTTTTAGGTGCATGGTCCGGGAATCAAACCTGGGTCTCCTGCATGGAAAGCGAGCATTCTACCACTGAACCACCCATAACTTTAACTTTTAATCAGGGTTTGTAGTATAATCTAAAGCTATGAAGAACTTATATACCTTGCTTATAAACACTGCTTGCTGTCATTGGCACCAATAACCACTTAGAGAATATAGCATAAAAATTTTGAGCTGAGACTTTTGGAGTCCAGATGCCTGGGGTCAAATCCTGTCTCCAATGTTTACTAATTATGTGACCATTGACAAATTCTTCAGCCTCACTCTGCCTTTGCATCTCCATTTATGAAAACGTGGATAACCTTGTTACCTAAGTCATAGGCTTCTTATGAGAACGAAGTGCCTGAATTTTTAAGCAGCTAAAGAAGGTTAGCTTTTTAAAATCAGGGTGCTGATTGTTTACTTACTAATCATACTTTATTGTATGGTTAGCCACACAATAAAGTCCATATAGAATTCCATGGAAGAACAGAATCCACTTTTGTGGAAATTTGATAGGTTTTTCATTGTTAATAAAAACTATATAATGTAAGTTTGCTTCCACTTTAGTTTGGGCTCCCATAAACCCTGGCCACAGATGTTTTAGCTCAATTTCAGTAACTCCAACTGAGTCAAGTTTTTGACAAAATTCTTTCCAACATCGACTTTATTTGGCTTCTAGTTAGTTTTTCCTTGTTTTACTGATTCTCATGTCTATGCCTCTCTTGTGGCAAGTTGGTAAATAAATGCATTACTCTTTCTCCTGGTTTTACGTTTTATCATTTCTAACCATATATTTTGAAAATGGAAAACTGTAGCCATCGTAAAACATACCCTTTACGATATGGCATTTTAAAACATGGCTCCCAAGCTCTTTGACACAACTGCCATTGAGTAGCAGGGTCTACATCCTCTCCTCTTGAATCTAGGGGAGAGAACATAGGCTTGTGACTGCTTCAGCCAATAGAAGCTAGCTGAAGAATTGCTTTGTGATTTCCATGGGGAGGTTGCAAAGTACCATGCAGCTAGCTATGACTTTGTTTGCTGTAACAGTGGTACTTGGAACTCTAAGCTACCAAGTAAGAAATATGGCTACTACTGAAGCCACCATGCTTGCGGAGGGGTCATGTACAGGCCTAGGCCTTGAGAATTCCAGCTAACAACCAGCGCGTCAAACCTAGCCTTTAAGAATTCCTCCTAGCTGAGGTTCTAGACACCACAGAGCAGAGGCAAGCCATCCCTGCTGGGTCTTGTTCTGGATTTCAGGTGTATAGAATCCACAGGCATAATAAAGTGATTGCTCCAAGCTGCTAAATAATGGTGTGATTTGTTACACGACATAAGTAAATGGAACAACCACCTGATGTAACTACAAAATTCTGAAAACATACCTACTCCAGAAATGGAATGAGAAAATAAAACTATTTCATTTATGCTGCATGCCAGAAAGGCATGTCCACTAAAGGATGACATTTTTATTCTGAGCCTAGGATAAAGGAACGTTTGACCATCTATTATATACAAACTTTCTCCTAGAGACCAAAGATATAAACAACCAAATGTCCATTAACTGACGAACACTTAAACAAAAGACGGTGTATCCATACAATGGAATAATATTTGGTCATAAAAAGGAATGGAGCACAGACATGAGGCAATATGGATGAACCTTGAAAATATCTTGCTAACTGAAAGAAGCTAGACATATTTATAGGAAATGTCAGGATACGCAAATATACAGACACAGAATATTAAAATTTCTAGGGGCTGGTGTGAGGGGATAAAGGAGAATTACTGCTACTGGGCATGGGTTTCTTTCAGAGATGATAAAATAGTCTAAAATCAGATTATGGCGATAGTTGTGTAATGCTGAATGTACTAAAATAAATTAATTATACACTTTAAATGGGTAGATTTTATGGTATGTGAATTATATCTCAACAAAACTGTTATTTAAAAAACTCCCCGGGATATACCATTTCTGATGAACTCATTGTCTTTTTTTTTTTTTTCTCTTTAAGTCCTCTGAAGACATTCACAGCTCTTTTTGTTGTGCTGTGGCTTTTTGGAAGCAGCTTGCTCTGGGTTTCTTTGTTTTTGTTTTATTTTAGTGTCAGAATCAACCCTGCTTACATATTTTGTCTCTTTGTTTAAAAGTAGAGGCTTAAAAAGAAACAAATGGAGGCAGTGTTTCCAATTCCCCAGGGATCCAACACGTTTTAATGTGCAGATGGTAAGCATTTGTTTCCTTCATTGTTTGCCACCAAGAAGATGGGTGTGAAATAGCTCTTCTGGGTCGAAATGAATGGTTCAGAAAAGAGTCCCTTCCTCTATTCTTAGCCTATCCTTGTCTTCAGAGATAATCAAAATTCCCCTTATTTTTATGCCCACTACTGGCAAAATATTATCATGTACTAAAGGCATTTATTTGGTTTATAAGATAACATGTTTATCTGCTTGGAATAGAATACATGGATGATAGGAAAGAAGAGTGCAGAAAATATTATGTCAATGTGTGGCCCACTTTCAAGTGCCATCATTAATGTCCTTTAAATTTATATGACAATTTAAAACACCTATCTAGAATTTCCAGGAATCAATGGCCCATCAGTGGGAAATTCCCTTATCTAGGTTTTGAAACAATTTTCTTTTCCCTAACAATTTCTTCTTGAATTCAGGGAGTGGAAAGTACTATTAGTTTCTTCCCCAGTATGCCTTCTTCCCTTGTTTCTTATCAACAAAGCCCTAATTTTTGTTTGGAGGAAGAAGTATGTAAAGCTGAAAACAGAGAAACCCTATCTCTCAGTTTCCCTGCAGTCAAAGATAATGGTGGACATTTCTGGGAAGGTTTTTCTTTTCCCGATATAGGCAATATAGGAGCTGTCCCTTCCTGGTTCTTGGTAAACCTGGAGGTATTAAAACCATCAGATGCACCCAGGTGACAAGTATAAGAACAATTAATATTTCATGCGTGAAAGAACTAAAAGACAGAAGGAGGACATTATGCCAATGGCAGTTGTACCAGTTTGAAACTATTATGTGCCCCAGAAAAGCCATGCTTTACTCCTTATCTAATCTTATGGGGCCAGACCTATTGTTTAGGGTGGAAACCTTTGATTAGATTTTTCCCATGGAGATTAAGCCACTCAATTGTGGGTGTGGCCTTTTGATTAGATGGAGATATGACTGCTCATTCAAGGTGGGTCTTGATTAGTTTACTGGAGTCTTTAAAAGAGGAAACATTTTGGAGAAACCTCAGAAGTGATAGAGTTAACAGAGCCAACAGGAGACCCAGACATTTGGAGATGCAGAAAGTAAATGTCCCTGGGGAAGCTGTTTGAAACCAGAAGCCAAAGACCCCAGCAGATGCCAGCCACATGCCTTCCCAGCTTACAGACGTGTTTGGACCCATTGTCTTTTCTTGAATCAAGGTGTCTTTCTCTGGATGCCTTAGCTTGGACATTTTTATGGCCTTAGAACCATAAACTTGTAATGTAATAAATTCCCTTTTTAAAAGCCATTCCGTTGCTGGTATATTACATGTCCAGCAGCATTAAACAAACCAATATAGCATTTAAGGGACACTTACTTGCTTTAGACCACCCTCTTACAGGCTTCAACACATGAGGTTAAAATCCTCTATTTGGTTTATTCAATACTTTGTTCTAGTTTCTCTTACTTGCAACCAAAAACACAATCCCCAACTGCAGTGCTTCTCAGTCAGGAGGCTACCACCCTTCAGGGGTATTTAGGGAATATGTACAAGCACTTTTAATTGTTGCCATAATGGAAAAGAGGGGTTTTCCTCAGCTTCTCACTGGGCACGGTCCATGGATGCTAAATATTCAGCAATATACAGGACAATCCAAAGAAATAATGATCCCATGTTTTGCTCAGCTTTTGAAAAGTAGATGGCGACCTGTTTATAATTAGTGAATTGTACCCTAGCCCCATTTGTTGGTATAAGTGCAAATTATTTTTCACATCTAAACATACACTGAATTTTCCAAGAATGCCACAGACAGTACAAATGAATCAAAGGGGAAAACTGCAATTTGAGAACTATTTTGCTTTTATTCAGAACTTTGCCAAATGTTATTAATCATCTGAAATAATTCCATTAATATTTGCAATGCTGCTCATGGGATTTTAATCATTAATGTCACATGCCTGCTTTGTCAGCATTTATAGCTGTTCATCTCTAGTGAGCCTAGGCAAAGAAAATACATTTATCTCCAACCTTAGGTAGCCAGCTCATTTTCATATTGAGATAATTGTGAATTTTTTTTATATTGAGTTACTGCCCTTTAGTAAGTTATATTATCAGTGGATTTCCTTTAAGGATAACAACGGCATTATTACAAAATATTTGTTCAAAATAAAAGGGGTGTTGGGTCTTATAGGGTTGAAAATCTATATAGTACATACAGAAAGAGGTCTTAAAGTAATGGCTTATATGGATTTAGAGAATAAGATTGTATCTCTACCTGATAGAAAGAAGGTTTTTGTATTTAAATGTTCTATTTCTTCAAGTTTGCATTCTGGGACTTTGGCCAATTTGGTCCTAAGGAGGCTGGATCAGCTGGATCTGCAGCACCACACTGCTGCTGGACTTTCTTTCACAATTAAAAACCAAATGCAAGATTGACTCGAACCCAGGGTAATTTGAAAAACAGATCAATATGAAGCAGGTGTACGTCAGGATGGACAGAGCATGTGTCAAGAGAACTGCAGTTGGGACAAGACAAGTAATAAGTGATTAGTTCTTTATTCCACTAAACGCAACACTGGGCAAAGACCTAGGTCCTTTATGAATTCTTATTTTGCAAACTCAGTATCAAGAACCAGTGGATAAAGGCATTATCACAGCAGATAAAGTATATGGAAACCTCCCCCCCCCCTTTAAAAAAAATCCTCAAAATGTGAAGTGGAACTAGAGAGGAAATACTGAGCAAATAAAGAACTCTGTCCCAACAAGGGATTTATTTTGGTGGAAGGCATGGAAACACTGACAGAACTATTACCAGTTAGAACTGACCTTTACTGGGTAAAAATCTGGACAAACAGGACACGCTACTTTAAAAGAAAAGTCTTCAAAGGGTCAAATCCCATGGTGTTCAGAGACTGGGCAGGTTGCTACAGGGCAAGAAGAGTCTATTATACAGAGAAAAGCAGCAGGAGCACAATTATCTTTGAAAAACTTGTGGGCTAGTATAGGTCCTACCGTGACAGTTCTCTGTACCCAGAGGCAGGCAGGGAGGCGTCCACACCCCCAGCCTTTGCTGCCATATAGCTGCATTGTTTAGAAACTTCTTCCATCAAGAGAAAGTACCTTTCTCTTTTCAGAATCATTTTAAATGTTTTTTCAATCCTACTTCTGTCTTTATCTTGGGAAATTCCAAGTAGGAAGTTCATGCGTCTTGCTAAAACGGAAAGCTTTCTGTACAGTTTTATTTTACAAAGTATTAGAAAGAAGTGTATTCTCTTTGCTTCCAAATTCCCACCTGCTGCTATCCAAGTGCTTTGTGCTGACAGTCCACAAATACATAACCCACGGAGACCTCACTGCAACTCTGCCAGCAGAGCCAGTGTTTTAGGAACAAGCTCGTCTTACTCTAGGAGTATAAGTAAAGTATCTTTAGAAAACTAGTTCTCACAGGCAGACATTTTCAAGCAAATAAACAGCGCTAAACTAAACAGAGTCTCTGCAATTTATCTCTTCTTAGGGAACACATCTTAATTTTGTACATAACTGTAATTACCAGTGTGTGAGTCCCAACTCCTACACTGAGGGCTGATTTTTTCATCTCCATCTTTATGAATTGGCACAGCAATACTTTCACCTCACTTCCCTTGGTGGAGCTGACTTTGCCAAATAAAGAAACTAGCTGTGAACCCAAATCAGAGGATGGAGGTACAAACCACTTATATTCTGGGCTTTGAGTTACTCAAGAGAACAGCTAAATTTATCCATGTTCCTGAAGCTTAATTTGTTTAACATGACCCAGCCTTGTTACCAAAGCATTTTTTTACTACTAAGTAATAAAAATTCAGTCTATCTAGTTAATGATATTTTTTTTAATCTTTTTTATTTTTTGGTTCAAGACAACAGATTTGTCACTTACCCCCTTTTTTTGGCAATTACCCCCCCTTTTTTTCTTTTTACCGTTTATCTAAAGCTCCATTGCAATGACAGAAAGTATTCATGTGCTTAAAATTATAAAACCAAAACAAGTCTGGAAAACATGGACAAGAGCAAGCCTAAGGCTAGGATATTTGTGGGAAAATCTGCTTGGTAAAGAAAACAGAGAGGAATGAACACAATCTCAAATGCCAGGAGTAAGAAGCAGCCTCACAGAAGTGATACACCTTTGACAAAAGTGACTGCACTTCAGTTTTGCTGGTCATTGTGAAGAGGCATACCGGATGCTCAGTGGATGTACAAGGGGAAGAGTCATCTCATCCGGGGACTGCGTGTGAGGAAGGGTTTTTCAGAAGCCACCCTGGGGGGACATAGTTAAATTGTAATCTCAGAGATAAAAAGGCACCTGTCAGGAGTCCTTTAGTGAAGGAAGAAGAAACTGGTAGAAAATCAGACATGGAAGGCTGGCAGCAGGTCAGACCCTATAGCTTAAGTATTTAAACACTAACTTTATAGCAATGGACAATTCCAACAAACAGATCGTGTAAACACATTTATTCTAGGCGACATACTGAACGTGGAGTGCAGAAGGATAAGAGAGAATGTGTAAAGCGTAATAGGATGGACAAATGCGTAAATGCACATCATTCAAACCCATATAAAACTGTTTCTTCCTTGAAATGTCTCCACTTTTCCATTCCTTGACATCCTATAGCCTATTTTCTATGTCTAGCACCAGGATTACTGAAGAGACCTCCACACGGATATCGTAAATCTTAATTTTCACGTCCAGCCTGCTGCCAAGTCATCTGTTGTCATGCGTGCAAATTTTCTCAGTCACCATTTTTCCTACCCCATTCCCATATTTAAAACTTGATCACATCTTCATATGATTTATAGATAGGGTTTGAGAGGATTAATAAATAACAACTGTATTTTCCCCACCCAGGTTCATAGTTAATTAAGTCATAGACACAAGGGTGAGGCAGTAATGAAAATGTCTCCCTTATTAATGAAAAAGCTGATATCGGTGAACATGACTTAGGACTTCTGGCCAAGTAGGTGTTGACCCACTCCCACGTGGGACAATTTACTTCATGGAGGCAGGATTCCAAAGTAAAGGGTGCTGAGCCATTCATGTTCAACCATTCTTCCTCAAATTACAGTCAGATATTTCACCCCTGCTTAACAGAAGTTTTCAGCGAGTGAGCTAAACTTGAGCAGTGTCACTGTAAAAGAATACAGCATGAAGTGGCCTTGTAAGTCAAGTCATTTCAATAGACAACAGTGTGGACATTAGTTGATCTTCAAAGCATCTTTTCTGACTAAATCTCTGTCTTTTTCTTTTTTTCCTTCATTTTTAAACTTCCCTGCCTGATAAAGAAAATCTCAAGTTATGCTTGCAAAGGTGGTCCAGAGCCAAAATTAATAGAAATTGCTCATTACTATACACATCAGAAGTCAGTGATATGTTCTTAAGGATGGTGAAAGAAGCAAGAAAAGAAGTGGTGTCAACTGAGCTCTGCAGGCCCATGGGTAATGTGACTGTGGGCAAGCTATTTAGCCTCTGTGCCTCAGTTTCCTCATTCATACAAATGGAGGTAAAGGAAGTACCTACTTCTTAGGGTAGGTTCATGCTAACATATGTATAGACCTTAGGTCAGTGCTAGGCATATGGTCAGTACTTCAATAAATATTAGCTGTTATTCCTCATAGAAAATTAATCCTTTTTCATGAGAATTTGTGTGAGTACAGGAGGTTACACTTTAAATCTACATCTAACGTAAGGTTTGCTTCTTACCGTAAACCTTTTAAGTGTAGTTCGTATCAGCCTTTCTGCTAGCATGTAAGAAGTCTACAGCTTGGATGATAATTGACTCCAACGATAAAGAAATATCCTTCCCTTTCCCTTTACTAGATTTTTAAGAGCATAGCTTCAGGTCTTCCACCGAAACGATTAGAATTGTCACTTAATTTTCAGCCTCCCAATATTTAATTGAAAGATGTGTAATATAATTAAAAAAGCATACCCACAGGGCAACTGATTCTGAAATCTGGTGATAAGTGAATGAAGGAAGTATGCTTAATTTCATTTTCATGCTTTAGCCGATCCTATCTTATATTGATAAAGAAATCCTAAGCTGCCATCTACATAAGAAGATACTATCCCTTCAATGTGCATGTCTCTATATAAAAGGCATATGTGTATATGATTTCATGTGCATGCATCTATGCTTAGCTACACAAAAATATAGACATTTTGATTTAGATAATTTTAGGAGCATACATAACGTGACTGGCACATTTATTAACATGGCGGTGAGTTTTATTTATTTCCCCAAAGCAAGGCAGCATTTCCTAACACTACAGACGTATGATGTATTATTGTACTATCTGCAGTGCACTCTGAAACTCGAGCAAGTTTTAATTAAAAGTGCAAATTATTAAACGTGCTAATTGCTACAATTAAGAGTTTGGCATGTTTGTTTTATTTTACTTTAGAGCTGTAAATGATAGCATTCATTTCTGAGTACCTGCCAAAGCACATGCCTCCATTTGCAAGGAAAAAAAAAATATTTGGAATTTAAAAAGGTTACTTCTGAAGAATTTCATTCTCACATTTTTGCAGAAACATCAGGAAAATTCAAAATTTCTAGTACATTCTTCTGATCTGAGTCAAAGAAAATAATTTTGAAGATAATAGGGCAGCCCAGGGAGATGCAGAAAATCCAGAGGCAGTCGCTGTCACAGAGCTGCCAACACAACAGTTGGGGTACTTGCCAAATAAGCAGATGCCAATGGAGGAAAACTACCTCCTTCAGATTGACTGCTGAAACCTAAAAAGGTCAAATGCTTCATGTGTGGGCCTGACTGGAGAACTGTTTTTTTTCCCCCTCAAAAAGGCATCATTTATTTGCTTTTCATTATTGAAGTTGTTAAATACATAGGAATAAAATGGTTATAGATAAGCAAGAAAAGAAGATATCCAAGTAACACCTAGCTTTCCTGTAGCAAATAATAAAAAGTAACAACGGAACAAGTATGATAGGTATACCTTTATAAGTTGTGTGACTTTGCCTTCATGCCTCAGTTTCCCTGACTATAAAGTGGAAATAATAGCAGCATCACAGCGTTATTGCAAGGCAAAAAGTAAACTAATACCTGTGATGCACTTAGCACAGTGCCAACCACTCATCAAGCATGAGGAATTATTTTTCTATTATTATCCCAAGTCATCTGAACTTGTAATATAATATTAGTATCTGTGCTATGAGACTAAGTCAGGAAAACAGAAAAGGCAATAATTTTGAATGTCTGCCCAGGGGTTACTATATTAGACATTTCTATTTAGCATGGGTCAGTTTGGAAATTTAATGTATATAAATAGGCCTTATATATTAAAGATCGCTTATTTTTGGTGACTATAGAAATTTAAGGGGTAAGAAATAATTTTCAAAGGAAAAAAATCACACGACCATTTAAAAGAGCTCTCCAGGTGAACCTTAACTCTGCTCATTGCCAGATAAAGTTGTGTACACACAGAACATTACACCCCAGTTCAAATTGTAAAACCATGTACTTTTGTAGCATTTCATTTTAATCCATAAGGCATCAAGATGTCCAGGTGCTTTAAAAATTAAATATCCAATTCTCCAAATTCTTTTTCAGTTGATTTCTTTCATTGACAGCACTGAAACAAGCAACTGGTCCTTAAAAATCAGTGAAACTTTTTTTTTAATAGCACCTATTAGTTCAAACAAACGAAGGGTAGCAGGTCCAATTTTTGATTTGTTTAAAAAAGTTTTTCCTATGTGTTACTCTGCAAACTAAATGTTCACATTGCTTATAAATTTTACTTGTCCCTTTAAGTTTCTGTAAACTGGTTGAAAAAGACACAGAGAACGAAAATACATTTTAGTATGACTCTTTCCTTTATATGTAGAGTTCATCAGCAGACGTTTCTGAAATATCTTATATCATTTGAAAAACTAGTACCGTTGTATGGATCTAGTGCAGATCTAGAAGTAAATGTATATTCTGAGTCTCCTCTCTTCTGCGAAGGATATGCAAAGCTGGTTTTGGTGTCTTTCTCTCCATTACTTAGAAAGCACGACAACAAGTTCAGGTCAAGGATCCTTCTACATCTAAAAAACACAGGACCTAGGGTTCTAAATGTTTTGTTTTGTTTTGTTTTCCTTTTTTGCTCCCCCACTTGAATTACACAGGCAAAAAACAATGATATAGGTGAGGCTTTATATGACGTGCAGTCCATGCGCCTACTCCATAGCAGAATGCTGGTTATCACTGGCACATCCAGATGAATCACAACGCCCATGGCAATGTCAGATCCAGGAGAATCTCCCCACTTCCCATTTCGCCCTTGGCATTCCTGCTTTGCAGTCCTGGCATGTCACCTAACTGGCAGGGGCTTCCTTCCAGACCCCGCACCAGTTCTGATTGATGTGTGAGTGTGCAAACGTTACGGGCATTCAGGAGCCAGATGGCCCATGTGCCATGCATAGCAGCCAGACAAAACAGAAGCAGATTCAGCATGCTTTTGGAGAGTAGCGTCTTTCTGGTTCCTCTCCACACCAAAGGATATACACAGCTCCACTCATTTGATTTCATTCCATATTGTCCCCGCAAATAACGGTCCCCTCCCTCATCTCACCGCCACATTCTAATTTAATGGTGGTGGGGGGGTGGGGCAGGATTCTGTCTTCTCTCTTTTTCATCTAGCGGGAAACAAAAGCCTTTTGAGTCAACATGAGTCTACCCTGCTTTTTGCAGAGTCTGTCTGTCACGCAGTCTCTGATGTCACGAGTGAATGAAAGCTCTTAATGACTTCTCTGGAATAAAGACAGTCACTTGTCTCACCAAGCATAAAAGGATTATTTAAAACAAAAGCCACGGAGGAAGGAATGTTCAGATGAGGGCATACCCCCCCACACACACGCAACTGTGTCTCGCACAAATACTTCCTGGCATTATCAGCCACACAATAAAAATTGTTTAGCAACAAAATACCTCAAATTCAAGGACATCTTTCCTAATAAAATTCCATTAATATTGGTCTTCCCTCTGCACACGTGTACAACACCAAGCATGGGCGTGCTTATTTGCATGTGCACAAACTGGACTAAGGTTGTAGGATCAGTCTAATCCACAAACAAGGAAAAAACAGACACCTCTGTATTAATCGCTTATGCATTAAAAGTAATAAAAGATGATTGACAGCAACCAAAACACTCTTTCTTGATTCTGAGTCGCCTCTACATGTCTTTCTGACTTTATCCACGAAGAACAGCAGACTTTGAGAAATCCCTGAACTAGATCTGAACATATGAACAAAGTTTGGAGATCTTTTCAAAGAAATCTGGGGACTGTGTGCGCCTGACTTATGTCCTAAAGAGGGGGAAAAAAAAAAGGTGTAGTATATTTGACAAAACAATAAGCTCACTTCATAAACTTAAAACAAAGAGCGACCTAGCAAATCTTTCCTAAGCACATCACCGCGGGTCAGTCATATTGGTCACAGGTTCCCTCTGAGATAAGCTTAATTCTAGAATCATTTAAGCTACTGGTGTCTTTGTAGGGGCTAGACCACGAAACATGTAAAAGAAAGGCTCGTGTTTAATGGAAGTGCATGTAATACACAAATGGTAAGTATGACTGTATATGTGTTAACATTTTTAATTACTGCCATAAGGAGAAGCAAATGTTCATCTTTCATGCTTCATCTTGACCAATAATCTTGGTACGCTTGAAAACCAACAAGATCAGTGTTTCAACAGTACAACACTTCACAAGGAACTATGATAGAAATGATTACCTAATTTATTTAAAACATGGTCTTTAAAGGTCAAAGTCAATCTAAATGGGAAAATGTGGAAGGGTGCCATAAAATGCAACTTAATTCAAACGGTTATATGTTTGGAAGGATTTAATACAGAGTCTGATGTACTTCAAGGAGAAAATACTAAAGGGGAGTAAAGAAAAGCCTAAAACGGAACAGAACGTGTCACATAAAACAACGAGCACCAGGGTTGGGTCCTATAAAGTTTTATTTCGACGGCTTTGAAAGAAGCTAAAAACTCACTTGTGACTCTCCAGTTCATGAGTAATATGGTCATTTCAAACTTATGGCAATAAAAACTTTATAGCACCCCAGTTCGGAACATATGTCAAACAGGGAAAAAAATAAAAATCAAAGTGAAATGTGACAAAAACACTGCAAAACACCACTCATCTGACACCAGTATTCTGTTAGGGTTGGGGAAACAGCAGCCAATTTGTTTTTGAAATTTCTGCCTTGGAATCATGCAGCAACGTGAATGTCCACTCTGATGAATGTCAAAGTCAAGGGGAACAAATGATTTGCTTTCATCATGATGGTATTAACAGGACTTACTTTGGCTAGTTTCACAATTCTTATACCACAAGTAAGAGCAGAAGTATAATTCCTGTAGATAAAAACAAACCTAAAATAACTGACCTTCACAAAAGAAGTTTGAATACAAACCCACTTTTTAAATAAACTGGTTTCATAGAACACATTGGTTTTTGAGAAAAATCATGTATTTACAGTGGGCTCTCTATGCTTTCAAATGATGTGATTATTAATATGGTATAGATTAATACATTATTTTTTATTATAATTGAACTATTGGTATTAGTTTGGAGAGTCACTGGTTCCTATTTGCACTTTTGCCCTAGATGAAAAGTACTTTTTATAAATAGTGTTTTTAGACTTTAGCTTATACATATGAATTAGCTGTATTTTGTCACTTGGATAACTTGCATAATTTTGATGCTATCCTAATTTTCACTCCATTGTCTTAGCTGTAGGGCCAGAAACTAATTAATCCCATTATTAATAGTTGTCTACTATTTAGCTATTCTGTTCCATAGGCCTAGGGGATTCATAATTCTATATGAAAACAGGAAAAGCTGTCATTGATTAATATATATTTGTTATTTTTATTTTGATTAGGCAACCACAGCATTACTCTAAACAGTAACATAAATCATAGATTGATGAGCACATTACATATTATACGGCCGGTATGTCAAATGGAAAGCCCTGAGCCTATGGTTTATTTCCAATTGTTGATTAAAATTGTTTTGGGATCTCTTTATTACTTATGATACAGACATAAGAGACTTTGAGACAGTTGTTTTCCTTTCAATCAACATTTAGTGGATTATGAACATCTTTTACAGACCATGTTAACATGACAAGTTACTGTAGACCCACATTCAAAAGACTTTTCGTTTAAAATAATAAAAAGGAAAAAAGAACCTTAGAACTTCTAAGAGACAGACACTCTTTTTAACAGAGTGTAGTATCGTTCATCATTCACTGATATGCAATCACACTTGAGACTAATCGGATTTGACTCCACTGTTTCCATCAAATCCCTGTCCTCTGTAAGGTGATACCGGTTGGCGGTTACCTGAAAATGCCACCTCAACATAATGAGAGTAACTGAGGTAATGCCATTAAATGGTTTATTTACAAATTTTAGATTCAATAATACAGTATCACTCAAAAGTCGTTACATTTAGAAAGTAACCCCTAAAACATTCATCACATGGGAGATGATTCGTAATTACCATCACATGAATTATGATTGAACAATTCATAGAATTAGCTCTACAATCAGCACGACTTGGTATATGTAACTGCCACCTGGAAAGCTTAGCCTTCGGCATACCAAGGGAAAGGTCAGTCAGCTAGTACAGGCCTAGTTTGAGCCAGGGCCAAAAAGTCTTCAAGTAAGGTTTGTTTCTTACCTGGAGAAATCTCATATCTGTGTTCCTGACACTCACAACAGTGACAGGTAATATAAGGAAAACAAGAATCCACACCTTGAGCCTGTAAGCCAAGATTCATTGTAGGTGAAGTGGGGAGAGTTGCCCTTAAATATCATGATACCCTGAGTTTTCTCCCACCACCCTAATTTGGGGCTCTCTTGGAGAGTGCCTACTACACTGACATTACCACTAACTCGTTAAAAGTCATTCTTCATCCAATTATAATCTTACTTAGAAATTACAAAGATATTCAAATATACTACCTCTTTCCAAAACATCGTGATATTTTATGTAAAAGTTACTTCCCTTTGCAAATTGTCTATATGGGACTGCAACATCTTTGTCAAATATTTATAGTCTATGCTTTCAAAGGACATCAAGGATTGCCATTATATCCAAAAGGAGGATAACTTTCTTTTTGCACTGAGGTGAGAGTTGCTATTTTCTTTTCTTTTTTGCAAGGGCAGTCACCGAGAAATGAACCCGGGTCGCTGGCTTGGCAGGCGAGAACTCTGCTTGTTGAGCCGCTATGGCCCGCCCGAGTCGCTATTTCAGAATGCAATCAGTATTTGCTAAATAATTACAAATATTTTCTAAAGGCCATAATTTTGCAATGTAGTAAAAGCACTAGACCAGTGTTGTTCAATAGAATTTTCTGTGATAAAGAAAATATTCTGTATCTGCACTATCTGAAGCAATGGCCAGCAGACACAAGTGGCCAGTGAGCGTGTGAAATATGGCTAGTGTGATGGACAAACCACGTTCTTCTTATGTTTTGATCTTAGCAATTTAAATGTAAATGGTCATAAGTGGCTATATTACTCAAGGTTCTCAAGAGAAACAGAACCAACAGGCAATATCTGGAAAGATGAGCCTTTATGAAAGCATTTCATGCAACTGTGGGGATGCATGAGTCCAAATTGCATAGGGCAGATTGCAAGCTGGCAACCCTGATGAAGGTTGTCGATTAATTCCCCAGGAGAGGCTGACTGGCTGATGACATCAAAGGTCTCTCTTCTCCCTTAAAAGTTGTAAACTGATTGGATGAAATCCAGCTGATTGGATTCTCTCATTGCAGAAGACACTTCCTTAGTTGATGCAATCACTAATCAACCACAGATGCAACCAACTGAGTGATGATTTAATAAACCAGAAGGCACAAAATGTCCTTGCAGTAATGGTTAGGCCAGTACTTTCTTGACCAGACAACTGGGCACCATCACCTGGCCAAGTTACATATGAATCTAATCATCACAGTGACTAAGGGCTAAAGAAATGGACAGCACAGGTCTATACATGAATGGAAACATTTTAGTATCTATACTCATATCTTGCATACACACAGGGTCATATGCTCATAAAATGCACATAAATGGATGCAATTTTATTACTGTTGAAAAACTTCAATGAAAATTTTATGATCTAAAAAATACCTCAGATTCTTGGTTAAGTTCAGTGAATGTAAGGAGTGGAAAGATTGAGCTGATTCTGACCAAAAATAGCATCTATATCAAATGCAATTACTTAGTTTTTTTGTTTTTTTAAATAAGAAGTTTTGTTACCCAACATTGACTACAGAAAAACTCAGTCCTCTGCTTTAATTTGCCATTTTGGAGTTTGCAACTGCTTATTGATAGTATTCCTTTTTTTTTCTTGGGAATTATGCAAGACTATTTTGGCAGTATATAGCTTACATTTTGTTACTGTTTTGAAATCCAGAATGACTTTCTTACTGCTAAATTCACTTATTTACATTAAAGACAAATGTATATTTGATAATTTAGGGGAAAAATAAGTTTTAGAATGATTTCATCTAGTAAAGACAAATTTTTAAGTAACAGACACCTGATGCTAATCCCCAATCTATTAAAAACCAAGTTGTTTCAAGTATTTGTCACCCAAGCAGGAATAACATGAATGGTTTTACTTATCAGTTTAAAAATCTAAGCAGTGGGGCATAAGACAACACCGGGCCTTCAAAGCTGTGATAATAAAAGGAGCACTGGTAATTTATCCTTGGATACAAGGAAATGATGGGTGACCCAGATTTGCTTGCACAAAAGAAGGCTGCAGGCCTAATTTAAATGATTTTGATTGTGTAACAGACTTTCCTCTGGTCATTTCTAAAGATAAATTAAGATGCATGATTTCAATTAGAACAAAATAGCCTGACTCTATGATACATCTAAAAAGGTAACTTTCCCAAGTTTTCTGAGGCGAGAATTCCGGCCGAAAATCTAAGAATGTGAACTGGGCATTCAATGAATTTTCTAAAACCTATGTATTTTCTTTTTTTAAACTGTGCTTTCTTATAAACCGACTGTCTGGACTTCTGGTTGACTAACATGGCAGTGAAAGATGCTCCACAGACCCATTTTGCCACAGAATCTTTGAACAACTAGCAAAAACTAGCAAAGCCATCTTCCTCAAAATATTGGAAAACAGCTAAAGGATGGCAGTAACTAGGTGTTTCAGTTGGCTCAAGCTGCCAGAATGCACTATACCAGATATGGGTTGGCTTTGACAATTAGTTTATAAATTTATATTTATAAGGCCATGAAATTGTCCAAATCAAGGCATCAAGAGAAAGACATCTTCTCTGAGGAAATGTTGCTGACATCTGGGGTCCTTCTGTCACATGGGAAGGCACACGGCCCATGTCTTCTGCTCCTTCCTTCGTGGGTTCTGTGGCTTTTAGCTTCTGATTTCAGTGGCTTTCTCTCTGAGCTTCTGTGAGTCCCCTCTTAGCACCTCCTGGGCATCTCCCTCTCCCTAAGCTCCCTCAGCTTTTCTGTATTTTATCCTCTCATAAAGGACTTCAGTAAAGGATTAAGACCCCCTTGGATGAGCTGGATCACATCTCAATTGAAACAACCTAAGCAAAATGTTCCACCTACAACATGTCCACTCCCACAGGGATTAGATTAAAAGAATATGGCCTTTTCTGGGGGTATATAACAGCTTCAAACCAGCATACTGGGTGAGTGCCAAACTAAGAAAATGCAACTTAAATATGATAGAAAAAGCTGTAGCACCCTTAATGGCCCCTCCTTCACCCCATCCACAACAAGTGAAGCCAGCCTGTGCTCTCATTATTGGCCCCTGGGTCTGTTACAGAGGGAGCAGAATAACCCCTATGTACATACTGGGTGACTGTATGATGGGGCCAATCTAGCCGGTGGTAGCCTAGAAGACTGAACACTAACCTCTGGCTTGTCTCTGAGACCTTGCCTTACAGGCCAAAGCAGGTCTATGTCATAGAAGGGGCATTCAGATTCCTATAAACAGAGGAGTTCCTAAAATCAGGAGCAAAAGCCCAGAATAAGATACAGGCTCAGAAAAGAGGGAGAGGACGCTGTATGTGAGCCTTGGGAGGATCTTGATAGGAAGGATAAACTCTTAAGGAGAGCAACCTACAACTTAGAGCCAATTTGCAAAGACTGTTAAGTATTCTTTGCACTGGTTTACTCCTTTCTGTTATCCCCTGAGATTCAAGGAAACTTCTGACATATCACTAGCTGTACACAAACTTGAAGAGACTGCTCAGGGACTAAATCCCAGAGATAACATATCACAGTGACTTTTAACTTTAACCATAGTACAACAGATTATTATAAGGCATTGTGCACAACAAAAGTTTACAGGACAGAGAAATGGGAAATGATGACACACCTAAAGGAACACATTAACAATTCAGAAACCATCAATGATAAAAACATGATCTTCACTATGTTCAAAAAGATAAAGGCAAGCACATAGAAAGAAATAAAGGATATCAGGAAAACAATGAAAGAACAATGTGAGAAAGTCAATAAAGAAATAGAAATTTTAAAAAGGAACCAAGCAGAAACATTGCAGTTTAAGACCACAACAGCTCAAATAAAATTCCTTAGTGGATTAGAGATGGCAGAAAAAAGAATCAGTGAACTTGAAGACAAGACAATGGAAATAATTCTGGCTAAGAGGCAAAAATTAAAAAAAAAATGGAAAAAGTGAACAGAGAAAGAGATTTGTGGGACACCATCAAATATATCAATATATGCATTATGAGAGGCCCAGAAATAGAAGAATGGGAGAAAAAGGCAGAAGGAATAGACAAAGAAATAACAAAAGAAAACTTCCCAAATTCAACAAAAGATATAAACGTACATATTCAAGAATCACAAGGAACTCCAAACAGGATAAACTCAAAGAGAATCAAGACCAGATACTTAGTATTCAAATTGTCAAATGCCAAGAACAAGGATACATTCCTGAAAGCTGCAAGAAAAAAGGAACATGTTACATACAAGGGATTCCCAATAAGATTAAGTGCCGATTTCTCATCAGAAACCATGGAGGTAAGAAGGTAGCATTAAAAATATTTAGAGTACTGAAAGACAATAATTTCCCAACAACAATTATATATCCAGCAAGACTGTCTTCTTGAAAAGGAAGGAAAGGTGAAGACATTTCCAGACAAACAATAACTGAAGGATCTTGCCATCCCAGGATCTGCCTTACAAGCAAAGATCAAAGGAGTTCTTCAAACTAAAAGGAAAGGACAATAGACAGTAGATCAAAATGGCAAAAAATGTCTTTCCAAAAGGTAACCATATGGGTAATTATAAATGCCAGTATGATTGTATTGTACTTTTTTGTCTGTGACTATGCGTTTTACAACTTACAGGTTCTCAAAGCAAATGCCTAAAACGTAATAATAAATATATGGTTTGGGCCATACAATGTATAAAGACATAATTTGTAGGAAAAAAAAAAGAAAATACAAATAGAAGGGAGGATGGAAGGGCATAGAAAAAGTATTTGTGCATGGTATTGCCATCATGAATGTAATTAACATCACTGAATTGAATATTTGAATGTGTTTAAAAGGGGGAATTTTAGGTTGCCTATGTGTTACTAGAATAAAAATTTAAACGAAAAACTATAGAACTGTACAACACAGTGAACCCAATGTAAACTATGAACTATAGTTAATAGTATAATTTTAATAACACTGCTTTATTAACTGTAAGATATATAGGATTCTGTACTTTCTGCATGATGTGTCTTTAAATCTAAAACTTCTTTAGTTAAAAAGACAAATGTGAAAGACTGTACCTTTATTACATTCTAATAAAGAAAATAAGTTGTTGACATTTAATAAAGTTAATTGTCTTTTACCCAGTATTGGATAAACACATTGTCATTAGTGGTTGCCTCTTTGGCAATGCTCCCATTTCTTCCCTAACTCTACTGATTGGTATCTAATATTGAGGGAAAGTTAGAAAACAATTCTTGGAATGTCAAGATTACAAAACAAAACTGAGAGAGCAATACGCTCCGTGTCAATAAACCTAAACCTGAGATCTGACTTTGCAAGTAAGTATTTTGGCTAAATCATCTACAGAAGTGTTTTTCAAGCTATACGTTATGACATTCGAGCGTTGTGAAATCCATTTATGTCACCCAGCATTACTTTAAAGCATTGAATAGAATGCCATAAAAACTACTAAAGTGTGCCCACATGTGGTTAAAGTACCATTTTATGAAATTTTGTTACAGTTTTGTTGTCAGTATATGAGAAAAGGAGAGAGAGCAAAAGTACGTACTGTCTTTTTATTTTCTTAAATAAGACCGTGGAAACCAATTTAAAATTGGCGCAAGCCCCTGATTTAGAGAAACAGTAGATTATTGAGTAATCTGAACTCTGACGCCAGGAATGCCTCACAAAACAACAACAACAACAAAAAAAAACATCCTGCCTCTGTCACTGTTTAACTCTGGCTGGGCATCTTCTCCATTTTCTCTGTTTCTCGTATATATAAAAGGGGGATAATAAGTGTCGATCTCAAAATTTCACTTGAAGAATTAAATGAAATAACCTATGTAAATCCATTATAATAGTGTCTGACACGTAATAAATGCTAGCTATTAGTATGAAATCTCTTTCTGATCCTTGAGGTAGCTTAATTTTTAGGCTCAACGAAATGTTTTACTGGGAATCGTTTTTTTTCTTTTGTAACAAATTCTACGCAAAGCACTGTGGTTTACAAGTGTACATATGAACTTGAGCTCAAGTTCCCAGTTAAAATGTCACTTTGCTAACAGGCGCTTTATTCATGGAACAAACAATTTCGGGCAGCAAGCCCTCACTGTATGTTTCTGTGAATTGCTGTTTTTGAAATGTCACTCATTTTCAGGCTTCAACCCTGCCCTGATGCTATCATGTGTATATCTTGATTTAATAGAAGTAAGATGGACCATTGAGCATTCAGAGTCAAGGATCTAGTGTCATGATTGTTTAATATAATATTGGATAATCTTTCATACTGTGAAGGCTGTGATTCTATTACCATGAGGCAGGCCAAGTGAAAGATCTATTCTCAAAGACTTGGTACAATATTCCAGCTGTTTAGGTAAGAGCTCACAGTCCATAATTCACCCAACCCTCAGAAAATATTAGGTTCCATATAATAAACCCTTGAAAGAGCTTCAGCTCCCTCCATTATAATATTTTAGAATTTGTGGCTAATTACTGGCAAATGACCACAGCTCTGAGTGTAACTTAACAATGGCCTTTGATTTGGTAAATTGCCAATTATTACTATCTTTGTTGGATTTTAGTTGAATCACCTTAACCCGTGACACAGTGACTCTATGGGTTCTTGTGAGGTCAACGCAAACAGTCATATTTAATGATAATAAGGCTGAGATAACAAAAGTTAAATGTACGAGTTAAATACAAGGTCATTATTTTTTTTTCAAAGTAATGAAAACATAGTACTTCATTTACTGTAAAATTACAAGCTAATGGTTTGGTCCTATACAGCTGCTCTCCAACTTTCTTCAATGTACCCATACTGATTTAAGTAATGACAAAGTACCATTTCAAAGATTCAATAAGGGTGGGGAGCACAAATTACATTTGAAATGGTATCACAAATCATGAGTTTTTAAAAGTCTTGGTAGAAAGTTTTATACAAACTGATGAGAAAGTTGTTCAAAGATGAATGATTGATACTTATGATTTTTCACATATATTTTTTTACAATCCAAAATGTAACCAATAAACATTTCGACGTCTCATGAAAGTTTTTAATGCTGCTTTCCAAGGCATCAAGCTCTATTTTTCAAAGTACCATGAGTAAGAATATTAAAACACTTTAGATTGCACAGCCAACCTATTTATTGAACATTTAGTCATCAAATAAAGAGGGGAATGATTACATTGTACATGTGATTTAGTGTAAGCAAATAGTTTTTATAAAGCTTCTTCTGAAATGTACCCATTTTGGACTGACCACATTCAGATTTAAATGAATTTAAATGACTTGAATTTTCTTTAAACTGACTCTTTTTATACCACCACTGTTGATATTTAAAAAAAAAGAAACTTACATAAGTCAATACAGAACCAAAATTAAGAAAACAACTGAAAATGCTATATAACCCTTCCAAAATTAATATTACAAATATTTTCTTCAAAAATATTTAATTACTGTGTGAATTATTTTCAATGAAACATTTCAGTATTTAAAAGAAATCACACATAGGGTAGCTTATATTTGTCTTCTTTAACAAGTAAATCTTTTGAGTAAACATTGTCGATTTCTAAAGAATTCACATTAATGAGGAAATGAAAGTTCTTCATTCAGCATCTGTTAATAACAGCCAGGGTTCTTGCCCTAAAATTATAATTGTCTTACCAAATTTAAGTATATGGAGTAAAAGCATGAAATATTTAAGAATTTAATATGGTTTAAATATTTCTAGTTAAGTTTAGTGCCTCCTTTTATCTTTTCTGTTTATAATATCCAGCTTGATGGTATTTTAATGAAAAGTTATTCCATGTTATAAGTATTATAAATATTTTCTTTTGTTATTTACAGCTTTCAGTATTGTAAGATTACTACATTGAGTTCTATGTACTTTTCTTTAATTTTCCTAATCTCTGTGTTGACACCTTTAGATTTTTACTTAATATAACAAAATAAATGTATGTATATATATTAATTCATGGAAATGGCACATATTATTCAGAGCCTACTATGTGTGAGGCCCACAAGTCTAGCAATATAAAAACGCGGGTAGAGTCCCTGCCAAAACTGTACCTTATAGGCTAATAGTGGAATCTTAAAGTACTGTTTTGGTTTTCTCTAGCTGCCGGGCTGCAATATACCAGAAACAGAATAGCTTTTAAAAAGGGAATTTAATACTTACAAGTTTATGGTTCTAAGGTCATAAAAATGTCCAAATTAAGGCTCCAACAAGAGGTTACCTTCACTCAAGAAAGGCTGATGCCACCCAAAACACTATAAGCTGGGAAGGTACATGGCTGGCATCTATTGGTCCTTGTTCCTGGTTCTGTTACTTCCAGCTTCTGAGGCCAGTAGGTTCCTCTCTAAGTATCCGTGGGCCTTCACTTATCTCCTCCAGGATACAACTCTGGGCTCTGGCTTCCTCTGCATCTCATGGGAAGGCACATGGTGACATCTGCTGGGCTTTCCCCATGTCTAGGCATCTGCTCTGTCGGCATTCCAAGCCTCCCCAAAGACCCATATCTCTGTCAACTCTGAAGCTACTGTTCTTCAAGCGACTGCATCTGAGGTTTCTCCAAAATGTTTCCCCTTTAAAAATACTCTAGTAAACTAATCAAGACCCAGCTGAGTGGGGGGAGTCACATCTCCATCTAATCAAAAGATCTCAAACAAAACTGAGTATATAACATCTCCATGGAAATAATCAAATCAGAGTTTAAGCACTAAACAATAGGTCTGGCCCTACAAGACTGCATAAGGATTAGAACATGGCTGTTCCTGGGTACATAATAGTTTCAAACCAGCACAAGCATCTTTCCAATAATTGTTCTGCATGACATCATATTTTCAAGAATGAAACACAAAACCAGATAAAAGCTAGGAATTCCATGTCCTTAACAGTATTCTAAGGATTTATAAATGCAGGTTTCTCTCAAAATAAGTTACCCTCTGTTGAAAACTCAGTCAATTCAGAGGAAACACATTAGGGGTATTCATAGTGTAATCGAGAAATAGGGATCTAAGGGATGATTATGGTTGCTGAATCATTATACAGGTTTTCCTTTTTGCTTTCTGGTATACTGGAGTAGACAGAGGCAAATTCCTGAAATCTCTAAAGTGTAATCCAGCTGCCTTGATCTCTGATAATGATAATATAGCCCTTATCTTCTGCCCCTGCGATTGTAAAAACTTTGTGACTAATCATCATTTCTACCCAGTTATCGAGTTTTTCTACTTTAGAGTCTTGTAATCATTAGAGATGGCCCCCAGTGTTTCTTAATGAAGGGTCTTGGGTCAGCCCAGAGCTAACCCACCCCAAGCCCAAAGTTATGTTGATAAATGAAGCTGGATCTAACCAAAATGGGCCCACCTGACACATCCAGTAGCTTAGACTTAAACCTATAAATGACCTATACCTCATTATAATACTAAAAAATCACACCCATCATCTTATTGAGGCCACCATTTTCTTACAAACATTCTACGGCTAAGCAAGTAATCAGTGTGCACAGGTTTAACATTTAGATCACCTCTAATTACATCACCTAGAAACACTGTGCTCATTATCCTAAAACCTGCCCATCTTTTGACACTACAAAACTATCAGAATTGCTGCAGCTTGTGGAGACAGATTTTGGGGCCAATAAGCCATCTGATCTGTTTCATGCCTAGCAATAAACTTTTTCTCCTTTTGAAACCCCTGTGTCTCAGGAATTGGTCATTTGAGTGCATCGGGGAAGAGAATCCACCAGCTTTGGTAACAGTAGTGGGAAAATCTTGGGGAAAAAATTGTTTTTATAATCTTAGGCTGGCAATGCAGGTACCTAAATGCCTAGGACTGTTTCCAAGTTTATTCCCTGATGGCCACAGCAGAAAAATAAAATATAGTATTACTTGTTATCTTCTGATTAAATGCTGTTTCTGATCTATGCCATTGGATGTGAGAACAGAATCACTGCTAAAGGTTTCAAGTTTCATGACTACATGTGTTAGGTGGGGGAAAAAAATGGAATTTTTCTTCCCATTTCCCTTTTGTAACTTCAATGGAAGGTACTTTTTTTCATTTTCTTTTTCCATTTCAGTTTTGGGTTATTCCTCAATAATTAAAACAATTTTGAAAGATGAATCTTGTAACTGCCTTGGAATATTGATGGCATCTTAGCAGAGGAAGTTTCATATTTTTTCTTCAATTCACTGTTCTTAAAATATGTGCTTTAATCAATATCAATCTTTATATACACTTTAAACTTGGCTTCAGAAACAGTACATACTGCTCTGGTCTAAGTCATTTTTGTGAAAGATATGCAATTACTTCAAATGAAACTAAGACCTCGGACAGCATCCTGATATATTACACATATATTATACTTAGGTTGTCTTGGTCAATACTTTCTTGAAGATTCCTTTTTAGCTTGACCCATAGCTTCAAGACAATGTTCGCATTTGAAGATCACTTAAAAGAAATCCATGAAATCAATTTTCATTATGAAAAGAAAAAGGGATTCTCCTTCTTTAAAATAAAGATCATGCTATTTATCCCTGTTCAAGAAACATTTGTGAAACAAATAGGGTGTCACAGTAAATTGTGTGTACCCCATAATGATTCCTCCTTCTGGGCTCTACATGAAAACTACATTTCCTAGTCTCCTTTGCACTTGAGTTGGGCCATGTAACTGGCCTCTTGCCCATGGGATGTTGGTGGAAGTGACAAAACTCTTTCCCTCACCAGGTCAACCAAATAGCCCTTTATATCTAAACAGGCCAACATGTTAGCCCCTGGTCCCATGTGGTTACTAAACAATTGAAATATGGTTAGTCTGAACTCAGATGTGCTCTAAGTGGAGAGCCTGTGACGGATTTCAAGGAGATAGTACTAAAAATTTAAAATGGCTAATCAATACTTTCTATATCAATGACAGATTGAAATGATAATGTTTTAGATGTAATTGGGTTAAATAAAATTCATTACCAAGATAATTTCACCTATTTTTACTTTTTCAAGGTAGATATGAAACATTTAAAAACTGCATGCATGGTTTACATATTTCTTTGGACAATGACACTCTATACCTCTTTCTCCCAATCACTGGCACCTTGGACACTGCATCTTTCAAACGGAATATCGACATTTTGGAAGAGGTCCACCTGGCTTATATTGGCCTGTCGTGTTGAAGGATCTTACATTTTTAATATGTTAAGCACCTAAGATATGGGGAGGTTATTATTTATCACAGGGTATCCTATCCTTTCCTCATAGATATACTTGCAAATTGATAAATGGAAATGCTTGCTATTTGGTACAGTATTATATCAGTTACCAGCCTGAGTTTGTATGTGGAGACTGGCAGATACAACCTGAAAGAAAAACTTACCTTTGGGTACTTGCTGAAAGGCTGAACTCCACAGGTCCCCACATACCTTTCTACTCCAATGCACTCACCACTTGGTCCCACAGTAATTACTTATTTCACAGTTTTTATCATGAACCTACTATGTGCCAGGCACTCATCTAATAATCTCCTACTGATAAAACAGAGGCTGGGAGATGTGACATGATGATTAAAATTGGGGGAATCACCTCATATGGGAATTGGAATTTTTTGACAAAGTTTTGTGCTCAGACCAGACTCCCTGCCAGGGCATGTCAACCAAGAGCAGTGAATATAATGTGACTTTCTGAATGGTATTTTGTGAGCCACAGATGTGGGGTCCTGCCTATTAGTCTCCAGCTGCGAACAGCCACTGCAGTGTGGGAAGAGAGAGCACCCAGTATGATGAAATGCTAGAAGACACCTATATCTCATTCTTTGGACTTCAAGGTCTGTGGCATTGCTATAACGCCTGTGAATTCCCCAGAGCTTCAGCTGACCACAATGACAGCTCTGAAACAGGAACACACAGCTTCACAAGTGTAAGTGTGATAATAAGGACATATTGCTGGTAAATACATACTTTTCTAGTCTTTCGCAATCACAAAAAACACTCATAAACCATCCCCAACATTGCACTATTATATTTATGGTATTTAGAAATTCAGAGTTCACAGACTATTTTTTTCTTCTTTTGTAGAGGAAATGTGGATGGCTCTTCTGCAACTTCCTTACATTGTACATTATGCACTCAGACACTGTCTTTCTTGGGTTCAACCAATTGTCTCCTACTTAAAGTTAATTCCACATGTATAGAAAACCGAACAAAAAACACCTAGCAAATTAAAAGCAAAATAAGGCAAAAACAACAAAATAAAACCCAAAGCCTGAAATAACCAATATGAGAAATGCACTGCTTAGCTTATTTTCTGTTTGGTCTAAAGAATTCCAATATTTCCAACTTTTCTCACAGCACTTTTTTCCTTATACTTTAAAACAATTGTTCTTCTCCTCATTTTAACCTAAAACAGTTTCCACAACACCTATTAAAATTTATTTTTAATCTTTATTATTCATATATCTTAAGGAACAGAGCTATCGAGCTTAGACTTAATGCTTATGAAGTTTACTAGAGAAAATCATAAAAGAACCAGAACAAGAATAACATATTCCAATGTTTGCACCACAAAATCATGCTAACCTACCAGTAAGCAAAATAATGTCATGTACTCATCCATTTTTTTATTATCTTGACACTCAAGAAGTGAAATACTTTGCAAAAGGCACAGTTGATCCTAGCATTCTCTGATGACTCATGCCATTAGAGAAACTCACATTATCAATAACAACCAAAGATAAGGTTTATGAAGTTGAATCATTTTCCTGCTCCATACAGACTGCTGATTTAGAAAAAGCCAAAATAAAAGTCCCAGATTTGCATGGCTAAAATAAAATGACAATATGAGAAAAGCAATATGGACATTTAAATTGGACAGGTATGTACAAGCATATCTCTTTTTATTAGGCTTTGCTTTACTACACTTCACAGATATTGCATCTTTTTTACAAATTGGAAGTGTATGCCAACCCTGCATCAAGTAAATCTATCGGTACCATTTTTCCAAGAACATGTACTCACTTCATATCCCTTTGCCACATTTTAATTAAGGTATATACTTTTTTTTAGACATAATGCTAGTGCATACTTAATAGACTATAGTATAACTTTTATATGCACTGGGAAAGCAAAACTTTTGTGCTACCTGATTTATTGAGGTATTTGCTTTATTGCGATAGTATGGAAGTGAATCTGCAATATCTCTGAGGTATGCTTGTAGTCCATTTAAAAAATTGAATAATTTATACATCTTAAAACAAGATTGACGAAATGTCATTACCTTAGAAAATTGTGCATTTATCCATTTTGTGAATGTTTTCTTTTGAACATCTTCTCTTTCATCTGGAATTTAAAAGAAATAAAATTGGAATTAAGAAACAATGTTGCATGCCTTTCATATTTTACCTGCACAACAACTTTCAATTATTATGTTTTAATGTTGCTTTATATTTATCGTATTAAATTCATTGCTAAGTGAAATTGAATATGGTTAATGTTGGTATTTGTACAGGCTTCGGGTTAGGTACCCCATAAAAACATGTTCTTTAACTTGATCCACTCCTGTGGGTGTGAACCCATTGTAAGTGGGACCTTTTGATGTAAGTGGGACCAGTTAAGGTAGGGCCCAACCGAGTCAGGATAGGTCTTAGTCCTATTACTGAAGGTCTTATAAGGAAGGCCACAAAGTGACAGGAAGAAGCTGGTCAATGAAACCCAGAAAAGAAACGAAAAGCCAGGAGAGGGCTGCTGCATGCAATGCCATGTGACAGCAAAGCCAATGACCACGGATTGCTGACAGTTAGCACCAGAAAGTCCAATGTTCTATGAGAAAGCATCATCTTGATGATGCCTTGATTTTGGACTTCTCCTAGCCTCAACGCCATGCACCAACGCACTCCTGTTAAGTCAATCTATTGCAAGGTGTCTCTTTTAGCAAAAAGGAAACTAAAATGCTCTTGGACATCCAAACTAAAATGAAATCTGAAAAACAATTCATGTGGTCCAGTTCATAGCCATTTAAATATCATATAAAGATATTTGAGGAAAGGTAGCCTCATTTGAATAAGCAGGATATTATTTGTCCCCATATGATAACTGGATACTATACTGTAATTAAAGTAAGCAATTATCTGTCATTTCTTCTGTAAAACTATTACTGAGCCTCTCCCTTCACCTCTGATCCACATAGAAATGATTATCCCCTCCTCTGCAACCCTACATACTCTAGAGTCCACATTAGACTCTAAGGAGAGAATTTTGATGATCAGCAGCAGAGCTTAGTTATCATGGTACCAGAGAACCTAGTACACTGTTTGCCCAAATTGAGAATTCAGCAAATACTTGATAAATGGATATATGAATGCTTTAGGAAAGGGGGATCTCACCACTTCAAAATTTCTAGTACCTCTTTTCACCTAAAAGTCAGGAATTTCCAAATGAAAATATAAATGATATTCTTTATAGAGTAAGTATGAACACACGGAGGAAAACCTGCTGAGGACTTGTTATACCAAGGAAATAGGTGGCAAGATATTAAGAAACGGCTTCCCCGAACTCATGCTCCTAAAATTTGTCTTTCTTTTCCAAAGCTGGAAATTAGTATTGGATCAAATTGGCAGAGAAATCATCAATCTTCATTTATTAAAATATTTTTCAAAACCAAAAGCCTATATATGCATTACTATAAAGCTAATCATATTAATTAAGGTGTAATAGATGAGTGCATTTGAGAGACATTTAAAATTGAGAGATTTCCTACTTTATTTACATGGGTCAAAACAACCCTTATTGAAATGCCCTGACAAAATAAACTTCTTTGCTCTCATATTGTTTTTCAGTAATCAATCTCCATTTGTTTCTTGAAAATAGAAGATACATACTAAAGGATCACTTTTATTTTGTATGCTGTATGGCAGGGGTCACATTTCATTCTTTTTTCATGTGAGAATCCTATTATTGCAGCACCATTTGTTGATTTTTTTGTTGTTGTTGTTGTTTGTTTGTCTGCTTGTTTATTTTTTGGGGAATTACATGGGCCGGGAATCGAACCCAGGCTTCCCACATGGCAGGTGAGAATTCTACCTCTGAACTGTCCTTACACCCCACTAAAGGATCACTTATATATAACAAATATATCCATGTACTAAGTAACTGTTTCTATTTAAATAGCATTATTAATTCATAAGTTGATGCCCCACCAAACACTTAAAACTGATTTTTTAGACGAGAACATTGTATTTAGCATCACAAAAAATTCTGATCATTTAATTGTTACCATTTTATCACTTTGACTTTGAGTGAACTGGAAAAAAAATAAACAATATTTGGGTGAAGTTAGCCGAGTCTATACAGAACAAAATTCTATGGAAAGTTGTTGTTGGTTTGTTTCCAGAAGAAACTGGGTCTTTGCCCATACTCCCTCAGTACATTTTTTGCTTATTTATGGGGATTACCATCATTTCGTTTCTCCCCTCTGTTGGGCATGTGGCCACTCCAGAACAGAAAGAAAACATGGCAACAAAGCATATAAGAAACACCAGTTCATTCACTGAATGAACTCCATTTTCCAGGAATCTCTATTTCTCATCTGGAAAACTCAGGCTCATGAGTACCTGAATGCTCTGTCTTTGCCAGTTCTAAGATCTAAGGTAAATCACAAAATAATTAATTTGGTCATGTTTTAGTGTTCTTCCCAAACATTACATATATACTGACTGATTCACATAAGGGCTCGTAATTAATGTTTGCTCCCACAAGCTACTATGAATATGGACAATATTAGCATTCTCTATAAGCTATAGGATAAATCATAGCTGTGATATTATATGAAAGTTTTTCCTTTAATGACATTAATAATTAATCAGGAATGAATAAAATATATAGGAATAGTGTTTTAAAAAATAATGTAGAATCCTTTTCATCTTTTCCCTTCAATAAATTCAATACTTTACTTTTAAAATAATAAAAGTTAGAAACAGAAGATTTGAAATGGTCAAATATTAACCATTTCTCAATGATTTACTGTAGGAAGACTGGTATATCTATCTACTTTTCAATGTTTATACATATATTACTAGAAGGAAGTAACCTTATTTTCAATTATACTTAATTTTTCCTGTATATAAATGTATATCCTATATCTGTCAGAAGCCAGAAAGAAAAGGAGTCACTTAAATACATTCATTATGAGGTTTTTATAACATACCCCACTACCTCAACCAGAAGCTAAGAGTCCTTCTGAAGGGATTTATTCTAGATGCTTTTAAGTGAAAAGTGGCAAGTAAAGCAATAGTTGCTGCTCTCCTAAATTATGTCTACAATGAGTGATTTCTAAATAGGCCTTGAGGGTAGCAGGGAAATTTTGATATTATGGGTAAAATGTTATGCATTTACTATGCAAAAAGCACTAAATGTGAACTTCATCATATAAACATCTTCACTATCACTAAATGTTCTTTCTTACCTCTGTTGCTTTTAGTACAAGGAAAATATGTCTTTGGACCCCCACCCTGATAAAGACAGCAGAGTGAGAAGCTCCAGGACTCCATTCTCCCACAGAAGTTTGAATAGCAGGTAAGAACTTATAGAAACATCTTTCTCAGAGCTACAAAAAGAGCTATAGGATTACTGGAACAGGGACAGCACAGATCAAGAAAAAGGCAACTAGGTTTCAGGGGCAAGATGGTGGCTTACTGAGGTGTGGAATTTAGTTCATCTTCCAGAGAAGCTAGTAAATAGGAAAGGTACAGAACAACTGCTGGGGTAATATCAGTGACAGGACACACAATGTAGACCAGTCTGGACAAGCAGGGCCAGCTGAGATCCAACATAGAACTCTAAGTCCCTCAAGCCATAGAGGCCAGTGTCCCTCATCCATGGGCATGGCAGACTGGTTCCTAGAGGGAAAAGGAAGCAGACTTTACTAGTAACAAGGGCATAGCTCAGCCAAGCTCCAATTGCAGAATTAATTAAATAATTCTGACTACTGAAAACATCCCCCCCAAAGATAAACCTGAAATAAGCACTTAAGGTAATAGGAGTTTTTCTCAGGCAGAGAGGGGGTGAGGCTGATGGAAAAACAAAACAGAGGCTTTTTGAGTTGGACAACACAAAAAAAATGGAAAAGGACTGGGCCCCAAGAAAAGGGGCCACATACAGCCTGAAGATTCTTAGAGCCATGTACCAACTCAAGCTCTTGATTTACAAAGTCCAGCTCTGAAATGGCTTTTTTCCTTTTCTTTTTTCTGATTTTCTTATTCCTTAAACAGCTCATTAGAAAGAACTGGAAGGATTCCCAGGCTCTAGCACTGCCCCAGGCAAGGGGGGGATTAAGCTTGTCTGAGAGACAAAGTAATTAGTCAGGCAAAAGGGGTTATTTCCATAAAGGGTGTATCTTCTCCAAGAAAAGCAGGTGGGGCCCAGCTTAAGTTGAATCAATCCTTAAAGGAATTTAGGCTCCAGCAATGGGAAAACAGAAGTAATCAAAGCCATCCTAGTACCTCTTCTCTGTCTCAACCACATCCCAGGCAGGGAGAGTCTGCTGAAATTAAAGGCACCATATCACTTTATGCTGGTGAGAAGCTGTGGGCAGACAAGCACCACATACTGGGCAAGATAGGAAAAGCACAGAGTCCAAAGGCTTCATAGGAAAGTCTGACAACTTGCTGGGTCTCACCCTCAGGGAAAAATGATGTAGGCAACTCTTTTCTCCTCACAGGCGGGCCTGTCTGGTCTGGGAAACAATGACTGGGGTCTATAATATCTGAGGAGACCCGCCTCAAAAAAAAAAGTCTCCATATAGGCTGGGCATGAAACAGAAAAACAAGAACTGAAATATTCTGATCAGTTAAACAGAACCAATGCTAGAGGTCTAGTATAAATTGAACTGAATGTCAAAGAACAGAGAGAGCATAAAGGCATCCAGCAAGAAAATCTTAGGTAAAGGAGCGAAAACAACCTCCAGAATAAACTTATTAAGGAAATCAAATGCCTACAAGCCAGGAAAAAGTAACTAGTTATACTAGGAAAATGGAAGATATGGCCCAGTCAAAGGAACAAATCAACACTTCAGATGAGATACAGGAGTTGAAACAACTAATTTAGGATGTTTGAACAGACATCCAACATCTCATCACAAATCAAATCAATGAGTTGAGGGAGGATATAAAAAAGACATTGGGTGAACAATAAGGACTTGAAAGTTTGAAAAAACAAATCACAGAACTTATGGGAATGAAAGGTACAATAGAAGAGGTGAAAAAGACTGGAAACATATAACAATAGATTTGAAGAGGCAGAAGAAAGGATTTGTGAACTAGAAGACTGGACACCTGAAATCCAACACACAAAAGAAAATATAGGTTCTACAACTAATTGTTGTGATGTGCTTTGAAATTTGCTGGGGTTTTTTTTGTATATATGTTATTTTTCACAAAAATAGAAAAAAGTCAACTGTGGTGATAAATGCCAGCTATATGATGATATTGTGAAAAATATATATTTAATTCCTTTTGCCATGTAAATAATAAAAATAATAAAAAAAATAAAATGTAGGGAAAAGAATGGAAAAATATGAACAGGGTCTCAGGCAATTGAATGACAATATGAAGCGCACAAATATACGTGTTGTTGGTGTCCCAGAAGGAGAAGAGAAGGGAAAAGGAGGAGAAAGACTAATGGAGGAAACAATTACTGAAAATTTCCCATATTTTATGAAAGACATAAAATTGCAGATCCAAGAAGAGCACTATACCCCAAACAGAATAGATCCAAATAGACATACTCCAAGACACTTACTTAACAGAATGTCAGATGCCAAAGGGAAAGAGACAATTCTGAAACCAGCAAGAGAAAAGCAATCCATCACATACAAGGGAAGTCTAATAAGTTGATGTGTGGATTTTTCAGCAGAAAACATGGAGGTGAGAAGGCAGTGGGATTTTCCACAAAAATAATGATGTTGTCTGCAAATAAATATAGTTTTACCTCTTCATTTCCCGAAAACACAAAACAAACAAACAAACAAAAAAATTAAGAAAGAAAAGGCAACTTAAAAATGGAGGATCACCTGGAACCTTTGCCGGTCCTTCTCCCCTCTCCTCACTGGCTTGGCACAGAGCTATCCTACACTCCCAGTGCAGAACCCTGGTCCTGGTTCTGGGGAAGCACAGTAACACTCATATTGGGAACATGCATGTTTGGGCCAATCCGTCTTGTGGCAGCCAGAACGACCAGACCAGCTCACTGACACAGATCTTGCCCTGCGTATATAAGGCAGGTCAGAAATCACTCCTACAGAACGCTTTAAGAGAACAGTCAAATCACACCTGCCTGAAGCAAAGGTTTTCTGGCTGTGGGACAAACAGTATAGTGCAAAAGACCCCAGGGAAATGCTGTTTGCCAGGGAATAGGGGACATTAGGATCTATATACCTGGGATAATTCCTAGGGTCATGCATGCATGTCCTGGACAAGACACATGTGCAGAAAGGATAAATGAGGACACTACACTTTTACCTCAAGCCACACTTCAAACACACTCTATGCTTAAAATCTGAAGGAAAGCATTCAGTCAGGCCAATCTGCAAAGACGGAGAAAGGTACTTTTTCTTTTCTTAGATTTTTTTTATTGTGATATATATCATATAAACAAAAATCCAATAAATTTCAAAGTACATTGTAACAAGTAGTTCTAGAATATATTTCAGAGTTTGGTACGAGTTACAGTTCTACGATTTTAGGTCTTTCTTTCCAGCTGCTACAAGACACTGGCGACTGAAATAAATATCAATATAATGAATCAGCAGTCATACTCATTTGTTAAATTCTATCTTCTCTGTTGTAACTCCTCCTTCTCATTTGATACTTCTCCCCATCTTTAGTGGTATTTGGGTTATGCCCATTCTAACTTTTTCATGTTGGAAAGGGGTGTCGATAATATGGGATAGGAGGATGGAACTAGTTGGTGGAGTGGCTGGACTCTCTGGATTTCAGGACTTATCTAAGATTCTACAAAAGTTTCACACATTAAGACTGCTTTCCAGAAACCTATAACCTCTAAATGGGTTCCTAGCCCAGATAAGTCTTTCTTTTTTTTCTTTAGTTAAATTCTGGCACTCAAAGAAAGCTTTCTCATAACACTAGCTGTCTCCAAGCTTAAGGAACAGACTCCTCAAGCTCTAAATTCCAGTAATAACATATTAAAATATCAAAATGTACAGGTTCTAGCAAAATATTACATGCAAAGAAATGCAAAGCATTGGCCCATGCAAAGGAGATTAAATGATTAGAAACCATCAATGAAAAGGAAGAAACCTGGTACATACCAAACAGGGACTTTCTAAAATAGTCCTAAATATGCTGAAAGAGCTAAAGGAAAACATGGACCAAAAAACTAAAGGACATTAGGATAACAACATATGAACACAAAGGGTATGTCAGTAAAGAGACAGAAATTATGAAATGGAACCAAACAGAAAAAAAGACAACAGTAACAGAAAAAAAAAAAAAGTCCCTAGACTGGTTTAAGAGCAGATTGAAGCTGGCAGAAGAATAAGTGAACTCAAAATTAAGACAAATGAAATCATTTAGTCTGAGGAGCAGAAAGACAAAAAGACTGAAAAAAATTGAACAGAGCTTGAGGAACATGTAGGATACCATCAAACATTATAACATATGCATTGTGGAAGTCTTAGAAGGAGAAGAAGGAGAGAAAAGGAGTACAGAGAATATTCAAAGAAATAATGGCTGAAAGCTTCCCAAATTTAACAAAAGGCATGAATATACACATCCAAGATGCTTAACACAATCCAAACAGGATAAAACCAAATACCCCACCCCATAGCATGTTATAATCAAACTGTCAATTGCAAAGATTAAGAAAGAATTCTGAACGCCATAAAAGAGAATCAGGGCGGCTGCCGTGGCTCAGCAGGTAGAGCTCCGACCTGCCATGCTGGAGGTCTGGAGTTCGATCCCTGGTGCCTCCTGCCCATATGCAAATTTAAAAAAATAATAAATAAAAGAGAATCAATGTGTCACATACAAAGGAGTCTCAATAAGTTTAAGTGCCAATTTCTCAGTGGAAACCAGTGAAACAAGAAGGCAGTGGGATGAAATGTAAAATGGTAAAAGTCAAAAATTGCCAATCAAGAGTTCTATATCCAGGAAAAACTGTATTTCAAAAATGAAGGAGGAATTAAAACATTTCCAGATAATCAGAAGCTGAGGGATCTCATCGCCACTAGAATGGCCCTACAAGAAATGTTAAAGGGAGTTCGGCAGGTTCAAAGGAAAGGTCACTAGACAATAGATTGTTGGATGAAAGTTACGGAAATCTTTATGGATTCTGGTAAATATTGCCATATTGCTTTCTCAATGATTGTGCCAATTTTTGCTTGTATCAGAAAGATGAGGTTAGAAGTGTCTGCACTATAATTCCAGTAGCATAAACGCTATTGACAGTTTTGTTGATTTTGTGTCCTAAGCAATTGCTGCTTTATTATTTATAAGAAGCAAACGTTTGCTTTAATTTGAACTTGTTTGATTAACAATAAAGCAAATCACTGTACATGATTTTTTAAATTCTACATGTTTCTGCCTTTGTCAAAATACTTGTTTATATACTTTGATTATGGTGCTATTAAGCCCTGATATTTAAAATTAGTTGGAATGTGATAATTATATATCAGTAGCCCTGAAACATGTTCAAGTCATAGATGCCAACAGATTATCTGATGAATGTAATGAACCTTCTTTCAAGAAAAATACCCATACAGACATATTTTCACACAATTTCATGGGGTTCACTGACCTCCCTGCAGCAGATTCATATTTCCACGAAATGCAAGTAAAGAAACACTATTATAAATTAAGCTACTGACTCTTGGTCATTGAATGAACGTATTTTCCCAGTGGTTATATTTCCTTTAATTTTCACATCATTTTTAAAGTAAAATTTCACACTTCATTATATATTCAAATATATTGACACTGTTATTTCTCATATTGCTTGAAAGTTACTCATTTTATCCATGATCAGTTGTAAATCCATAGTTAATCTAAGGTAGGTTATACATACACATCATACACATATATATTATTACAGAGACTATAATTTCAATTCTTTAAAACATATATTATTGTAGACAATCTATAGTAGAAGATGTTAACTTGATATCCGCAGGAAAGAGAATGAGAAAAGAATAAAGTGAAATCTGTTTGACTAGGGAATGATTATCTACATGTTCCTGTTTAGTCATTTCAAATATCACATACTCTATTACTTTCTTTGTCTTCTAAGGTTTGTTTGTAACTGATTTTCTTTTACTAATAATAATATGCATGGGTATATTAAGGTGACATGCAAGGGAGAAACTCTCTCAGAAAAAAATTACTTGAAAACTCTTCCCTGGAGATATCAAATAGTGAAGAATTACTACTTCATCAATTGTAAAACGGGTCCAACAAGTTATTGTATTCTATGGAGGAAAAATCATACAAAATTGCTTTCTAATGTGACATAAAAATTGTATTCTCTCTGAATTAATTAACCCTTTCAAATAAAGTTATTTTTTATTCAACGAATTTGGCCTTTCATATTTTCTAAGATTAGCGCAACAACCTCTCACCCTGTTATTAACTTTTATACTCCTGAGCCCCCCAGGACTCTATAAATGTGGGATAATTAAATTGCGATATTCATAATTCAGAAGAGCAAGTCAATGCAGAAAAATGATGTTGGGCAAACTGAGAGAACATTTAATCAAGGGAACTGACTTTCAGTCCCAGTGCAGGAATTATGAGACTGGTGGCCTTAAATTGCCAGGTTTCAGTCTCTTTATCTGTGAAATGAAGATATTAATCACTTTAAAAAAACAGTTTTCTAAAATTCTGAAATAAGTTCAGACATACATGGCTATTAGTTGCTTTTTAACTCATGGAGCTCTCATTAGGGTATATGGGAAACATTTATATATGCAATAATTTGTAGCATGAGCATTTACACAAAGCCTAGTGCATGCTCGGCATTGCATTAATTTCTGGGAGTCTAAACAAGACTACTCAGTTCTATTCCCTTATTTACATTTTATTAGAAAATAGGCACATCACACATAAATAAACATCTGGTATAAGAAAAGCTAGATATATTCAAAGGGTATTACAGGAGCACAGAGAACGTGATATGTAGTCAGATGGACTTTAAGGAAGATATTTTAGAAAAGGTAATGCTGGGCTGTCTAGTAGGATAAGTAAACGTAAGGAAGCAAAAATGGGGAAGGGAAAATATAATTTGCTGATGAGATAGCAAGGGCAAAGGCAGGGAGATAAGAAGCCAAAAGTGCACACTCTTCATTATATGTGATTCAGTTTTGCTGCACTCTAAAATATGAAGAAAGGAATGCTATGGGATGAACCCTCAAAGGAAGTTGGCAGTGAGATCATACAGGGTCTTTATGATATGACCCCTTATTTGCTATCAGAAGAGATAATACAAGTGAAAGCATTTAAAAGTGGAAAAACGATATGATCACCAAGAATTGTCCACATTACAGAAGGTACTCACCAGAATCTAAGCCAGAAAAAAAACAATTTAAAATTCACGTTTCCTTGTGTGCTAGTTAATATGTCAATTGAATGTTCTCATCATTTAACATGACATTGAAAACATAATTTGGGAGGTACAAGGAATACTGAAGTGGAGAACAGTTTAGGCAATACACACAATGAAGAAATACAAAGAGATAAGAGGTCATTTCACTTAAAGAGAACAGGAAGCAATATAGATGAGCTATTAGGGGTAATCTAGTCCCTGCTTCCACCAAAAATGAAATAAAATGGAAATGAGAAATATGGAAAATTAATAGTAAACATTAGATAAAGTTATGTGATACTGTAAGACATTATTAAAGCAGAGCCCAAACTCAGGATTTACTGTGATATGTTTCCCATAATATTGGGAGATGTAAGACTGCAAACAAGAACAATTAACAAGTAATATAAACAATAACAATTAGCAAGCAAGGATGGCCTGTACTAGTGAATGGCAGTGTGAATGGAAAGAAGTGGATGTAGGCAAGCTATATTTAATAGGTATTAATTAGATGCAGAGGTAGTGGATTGGGGAGAGGCACAGCCTCAGGTTTGAGACAAGATATCCTATGAAGAGGGTCCAGTTCTGTATGTGTAATGAGAGGATGAGAAAATTATGAAATATTAAGTTTAGGGTGTTTTGATAGAAGAAGATGCGTAGGTGGCAGTTGGATATAGGGAATCTGAAGCTCAAGAAATTAACCTGAGTTGAAAATAGAGATTTGAGAGATAAAAGCAAATAGACAGGTAGTCACTGACGCCTTTAGAGTGAATGATATTTCTAGGAAGAAGGCACAAGTTTGCTGACCTTATCAAACACCAATGTCTCCTGGTTCTCCTTCTAACAAAAGGGCTCCCTCTCCCAGTCTGTTTCACTGATTTATCTTCCATTCATTCTGGAAATACTGGCATTCTTACAGGGTCCTACCTATACTTTGTCTCTTCTTTTCTTGGTCTAAAATGCTTATTCTTCCTAACTAAAGTGAATCCACCCACCATATCTAACAGCCATCATATACTGATATCGATGGCACCTAAATCTATATTTTTCATCTTGAATAATGCCATGAGCTTCAAACTCACATAGCCAACTCTAGCCAAAACCTCCACCTAGATGCCCTGCAGTTACCTTAACAGTATCATTTGCATTCCTGAATACATTCTCTTATCCTACTTCTCTTGTCAATTAATGGCATCACCAGGCATCTAGTGACCAAACAAGTAATGCTACAATCATTATGCAAGTTTGAGAAATCTGTGTACTGAGAATAAAGTCCACATTTTTTTAGAATGGCATATAAAGACCTTTACAATTTGACTCCAATGTACTTTTATAAACTTATTATCCACCATACCTGCTGGCAGTACACATACGTGGGTCTAACTTAGGCACAGAAGTCAAATTTCTCCGTGAATAAACCATACACTTTTTCTTACTTTTGCTCTTCATTCATACATTCCCCTTTGCTTAGAATGTGGCCCGAGAACTCTAGCTCTAAAGATCAGGTTTAAATGTGAGGATTTTTACAATCACTCTTAATCTCCCTTGTATAAATACAATTTAGAGTTTTTCAAACTGTATCATGGCTATATGTGTATGCATGCATGTATGTAAGTTTGTATGTATGCATGTATTTATTGTCTTCTATAACGCAGCCTGTATCCCAACCATAATTTTGTAAATCTGACCACATTTAGACAGGAAGACTACTATGTTTTTACAACTCCCATATCCAGCACGGTGTAATCAAATAGAAGTAAGTACTTAATAAGAGACTGTTGAATAAATCAATTAATGAATATCATAATTAAATCCAAGATCTACTGAGTTTCAGACTAATGTGTTTTTCTTCTATTTCACCATATTGTCTCAAACTATGCTGCTAATTATAAATCTTGTATCTTACTCATTGATTCAAAAATATCCATTGAGCACCCATTATGTATAAAACCACTTTTCAATATCCTTGCACCAAACTTGGCCTGGGAACTGAAGTATTTCATCTTATTACCATTGCTACATGGAATGCAAAGTAGAAACAGAAGAGGTCCTTGCAAACAAACTGACTTGATTTTTAGGCGTGAATTATGTTCTGAAATAAGATGAAATTGCCCTTAGATTCATTTTTCACAACTCTTACTGCTCCTAACAGAATGTAAAATGCTATGGATGACCTGTCTGACCCTGTGTCTCCCTATAAATGTTGTTTCTTTCTCATATAGGTCAATTACTTTTTATTTGTAGGAGGTGATGGACCCCAAAACAACTTGGGGAGCTGTGTCAGCTCATATTGGATAAAAGCTCCCTCCTACCCCCTGCCACTTAATCACAGACCTTATGCTATATTAGTAAATTGGAGTTATCACCAGAAACTTACATAAACGCACACTTGCATATGCATCCAAATAATGAACAATGCCATAAATATTGAAGACATAATGAGAGAACTGTAGAAATATTTTTATGTATATTCAGAGGTTGCCATGAAATAGTATATAACAACAATAGGGAAGAGATAACATTTTAGGGTGGAAGACAAATCAGAAGTCTAAGAATATATAACAGGAAGTTGGTGGGATAAGGTGGAAAAACAGGTGTTATGTGATGGTGTATATGTTTTGCTCTTGTTCCTAGCAAATTCCATCCTGATGCCAGGAATATACATCTATGATGTACAATATAGGCCAGCGGTTAAACATATTCCCTCCAGAGTCAAATGGCCTGGGTTCAAAACCCCGCTTCACATACCACTGGTTCTATGAACTTGTGCAAGTTCCTTAAACTTTCTGTGCTTCAGTGTCTCCATATGTATTGTGGGGATAACAATAATGGTACAGAATTACAGAGAACAATATAACACTTATGAGAAAGGGCCTGGAAATTCATCAATACTCAAAACGTGCAAGCTTTTAATTAGTACTAATTATCTAAAACACAAATTTGACCAAGAAATTGCCCCATTCAAACACTTAAATGTTCCCTAATGCCCATAAGTTAAAATACAAACAATGCATTCCATATCCTCTATATTCTGATTTCTGCCTTTGTAGCCAACTAGATCTCCCAAAATATCTGCCTTGAATGCTACATTCTGCTGGAGGTAGTAATTTTCTGCATGTACTGTGATGTTTCTGGGCACCCCACCTTTGGTCATGTAAGATCCTCAGTGTCCACCTTCTACATGGTGACATAAACAGCCACTGAAAATCTCTCCCCAGAGATTGAGGGAATAAAAAAACAGATAATTCTTACTTGTTCAGAACTCTAGAGGAAGTTAAAGACTAGAGAAGGATCCCACAAATGCTGAATCAAAGAAAGAGAAAAATATCAGGTCAGAAACTTCCAGCCCGGATGATCCACTCCCCTCCCCCTCACTCAGTCTCACATACCTTGGGAACTTCCCAGAGACAGGAGTTGGAAGCCCTCCCACAAAGTCTTCCCTAAAAGCAGCAAATAGCCAGGCAGAAAATACCCAAATCAACTGTTTGGGGACCCAGGGCTCAGGGGAGGATATTTCAAGGTCCAGGTCAGTGAGGGACGAAGAGTCTGAGAAGATGTGGACAGACATTGTGTTTCCAATTCTGGGTCCTGGTGCCCCTCTCCCACCTGTGAGGTAAACAGCTGCGGGAAGCCTGATCCTAGCCTGCAGATTGGGGTAGCTGGGTAAATCCCCTGCCACAAGTAAAGTAGGGGACAAAGCTCCACATTGAGCCAGATATTACAGATGAAGCAAGGGCATAGGAACCCCACAGTTTCTGCCCCACCCAGTCAGAAGCTGCTGGGCTCTAGAAGGTAAACAGATTCTGAAGATGATTAAGTAACCAAATGGCACCATCTGTTGGGTAGGCAGGAAAGTAAAGGGGAACTACAGGGATTTTCACAGCCTTTCCAGTCCCTGTCACAGGCCCATTGGAACTGGTCTACAACCCCTGCATGGTCATCTGGCCTTCTCATGGCTGAGAAATGTGGATGACGCAGCTGTCAAAGAAGTGACCTAAAAGGAAATCCAAGTCTTGATGGCTGGCAAAAAGCAGAGCACTCCTGGTCTGGCTGTGGGCTAGAAAAGTTGAAACTCTCAGTTCCTCAGCATGAGAGCTTTCCATGAGGGATCCTAGGAATCATCCAATCACTGTACCCACAAGCAGGGTCTCAGCCAAGGTGCCCAGTGCCTAACCACCACCCTCAGAGTTGGTAGCTTCCAGTGAGCATGGCGATGTGCAACATTGACTGGATTGTTGTCTGGACATGTACCTTGCTCAGTGGACTGCCACAGTTGGGAAGAGGTAGAACGGTGGGTAAGAGGTGGCTTAAGAGCGCCATCCACTCAGAAGACAGGGAAAGTGCAGTCTGGCAATCTGCTTTTCTTCCCAGCTGCAAACAGACTTCCAAAAAGGGCTGTACCACCTGCATGAGGCCCTGGCCCAGGACTGGATGGGAGTTAATGACAAACCAAGTGCCAAAGGAGAACTTCAGTGCACACCCAAGAAACTACAAAGCCTTAGATGAGTGAGGAAAATCAACTTTCAAACTAACGACATCAACATAATCAAACGCCAAGAAACAGGCAAGAAAATCATGAAGCACATAAAGAAGCAAGAAGATATGGCCAAGACAAATGATCGAATTGAAAAGTGGGAGGAGACACAGAATTTGGAACAACTAATCAAAGATGTTCAAACAAACCTTCTAATTAACTTCAGTGAGTTGGCTAAAGAGATAAAAGGCTGTCAAGACACTAGAAGAACATAAAGAAGAATATGCAAGAATTAAAAGAAAAATAGATCTTATGGAAATAAAGATACTTTAGACCAGATCAAAACATACTCCACACAACAGATATGAAGAGGCAGAAGAATGCATAAGTGAACTTGAGGACAGAGCAAGTAAATTTGAATGCACAAAGAACAAATGGTGAAAAAGATGGAAAAACTTGAATTGAATCTCAGGGAAATGAGGGACAACAGGAAGTACACAAATATAAGAATCATTGGTGTCCCAGGAGAAGAGAAGAGTAAAAGGCTAGGAAGATTATTTGAGGAGTTAATTGGGGAAAACTTCCTAACCTTTATAAAAAACATAAATATGCAAATCAAAGAAGTCCAATGAATTTCAAATACAATACATCTAAATAGACTCACTCAAAGGCACATACTAATGAGACCGCCAAATGCTGAAGAGAAGGAGAGTCCTGAAAGCAGCAAGAAAAAAGTGATTCAGCACATACAAGGCAAGCCACATAAAACTAAGTGCAACCTACTCAACAGGCACCATAGAGGTGAAAGACTGTGGTATGATATTTTTAACATTCTGAAAGAGAAAAACTGTGAGCCACAAATGAATATCCAGCAAACCTCACCTTCAAAAGTGAGGGACAGGTTGAAATTTTCACATATAAACAGTGCTGAGAGAATTTGTGAACAGGAGACCTGCCCTGCAAGAAATACTAAAAGAAATATTGTTGGCCAGAAAAAAAAGGACAGGAGAAAAGGTGTGGAGGATGGCACAGAAGTGAAGAATATTACTCAGGGTAACTTAAAGGATAAAAAGAGAGAGAAAAAAATAGATCTGAAAAATAAAAACCAAAGGATAAGGTGGTTGACTCAAGAACTGATGTTACAGTTATAACTTCAAATGGCAATGGATTAAACTCCCCAATTAAGAGTCACAGACTGGCAGAATGGATTAAAAAATATATAACCTATCTATATGCTGTTTATAAGAGAATTATCTTAGACCCAAACACACAAATAGTTTGAAAGTGAAAGCATGGAAAAAGATATTCTATGCAAGTAGTAACCAAAAGAAAACTAGGGTAGCTATACTAATAACAGATAAAATAGATTTTAATGCAAAGACATAAGAGACAAACAAGAACACAAGAAACTAATAAAAGTGACAATTCAACAAGAAAAAATAACAACCATAAATGTTTAAGCACCCAATTAGGGAGCGCCAAAATACATGAGGCAAACCCTGGCAAAACTGAATGAGGCTATAGACATTTTTACAATAACAGTGGGAGATTTCAACACACCACTCTCTTCTAGAGAAAGAACAACCAGACAGAGCATCAGTAGGAAACAGAGAACCTAAACAATATGATAAATGAATAAGTCCTAACAGACATATATACAAACTGCTGCACCCAAAAACATCAAGATATATAGTCTTCTCAAGTGCTCATGGAACATTCTCCAGGACAGATCACATGCTGGGGCACAAAACAGGTAGTAATAACCTTAAAAAGAATGAAATTATTTAGAGAATTTTCTCTGATCATAATGCTATGAATCTGGAAATCATTAGCTATGAAAGAACCAGAAATTTTACAAATGTATGGAGGTTAAACAACACATTATTAAACAATCAGTGGGTCAAAGGAGAAATTGCAAGAGTAATCAGTAAATATCTGGATATGAATTGTGCTGGTTTGGAGCGGTAAAACCATGTTCTTTTAACCCTTTCTTGCAGGTGCAGAACTACCACAGGTTGGACTTTTTGATTAGGCTGTTTCCATGGAGATTTGACCAACCCAATTCAAGCTGGTCTTAATCCTTTCACTCAAGTCCTCTTATGAAGAGAATAAATACAAAAAAACAGAGAGACAGATATAGAGAGCAGAGAGATGAAAACACATAAAGGACAGACAGAGAAAGAAACACCCTGGAGATGCTGAGAGAAGACCCGCAGAACACAGAGAGCTCAGAGAAGAGTCCTTGGAGAAGCAAGCAAGGACATATGGAATCTATAAGCAATGAAACCCAGGAAGGAAGGACCATCAGATGCCTCCCCATGTGACAGAGGACCCCCAGATGCCATTGGCCTTTCCTCAGAGAAGGTATCTTCCTTTTGATGCCTTAACTTAGACATCTTCATGGACTTAGAAATGTAAATTTGTAACTTAATAAATCCCCATTGAAAAAGCCAACCCATTTCTGGTATATTGCATTCTGGCAGCTTTAGCAAGCCAAAACACAAATGAAAAGAAGACTACAACATATCAAAACCTGTGGGATGCAGGGGACACGATGCTGAGAGGGAAATTTATAGCTCTAAATGCCTACGTAAAAAAAGAAGAAAGAGCTAAATCCAAAGACCTAACTGAACATCTGAAGAAACTAGAAAAAGAGCAGCATATCAACCCTAAAGTAAGTAGAAGAAAATAAATAAGATTAAAGTAGAAGTAAATGAATTAGAGAATAAACAATAGAGAGAATCAATAAAACCAAAAGCTGGTTCTTCGAGAAAATCATCAAGGTTAACAAACCCTTAGCTAGAAAATAGAGTAAAAATGAGAAAAGATATAAAAAAATCAGAAATAATATGGAATCACTGTAAAGGATGCCAAATAAAAAAATCACAAGAGGATACTATGAACAACTTTAAGCCAACAAACTGGACAACATAGATGAAATGGACAATTTCCTAACAACATAAAAACAACCTATACTGACTCAAGAAATAGAAGACCCCAATAGACTAACCTCAAATAAAGAGACTCAGTCAACAGAAACCTTCCTACAAAGAAAAGTTCAGGGCCAGATGACTTCACAAGGGAATTTTACCAAACACTCCAAGAAGAATTCACACCATTACTGCCCAAACTCTTTCAAAAAAAATAAAAGAAGAAAAGGGAATACAGCCTAAGTCAAGCTATGAGACAAACATCACTCTAATACCAAAGTATTTGCAATTCAAATCTGATGGCACATTAAGACAATTATACACCATGACCAATCGGGTTGATTCCAGGCATTCAAGGGTGGTCCAATACAAGGAAATCAATCATTGTAATACAACACATTAACAAGTCAAAAAAATCACATGATCAACTTGAGTGATGAGGAAAAGGTATTCAACAAAATTCAGAATCCTCTCTTGATAAAAACTGTTCAAAAGCTAGAAGTCAAAAGAAATTTCTTCAATATGATAAAGGGCATACAGGGAAAACCCACAGCCAGCATCATACTCAATGGTGAGAGACTGGAAGCCTTCCACCTAAGATTGGGAAAGAGACAAGGATGCCCATTGCTGCTAATGTTATTTAAAATTTTACTAGAAGTTCTTGCTAGAGCAATAAGGCAAGAAAAATAAATAATTTCCAAAGAGGAAATACAAATAGTGAAAAAGCACATAAAAAGATATTCATCTTACTTAGCTATTAGGGAAATGCAAATCAAAACCACAGTGAGGTATCATCTTATACCTGTTAAACAGGAAACTACAAAAGTTGGAGAGGACATGGAAAAATAGGAATGCTTATTTACTGTTGGTAGGAACGTAAAATGGTACAACCACTCTGGAACACAACTGAGCAGTTTCCCCCAAAATTAAATATTTAGTTGCCTCATGATTCAGCAATTCCACTACTCAGTATATATCTAGAAGATATGAAAGTAGGGACACAAACAGACATTTGCACACCCATGTTCATAGTGACATCATTCACAATTGCCAAACGATGGAAACAATCCAAGTGCCCATCAACAGATGAGTGCATAAACAAAATATAGTACATATATACAATGGAATACTATGCAGCAGTAAGAGGGAATAAGGTCCTGATGCAGGCGACAACATGGGTGAATCTTAAGGACAGAATGCTGAGTGAAATAAGCCAGAAACAAAAGGACAGATATTGTATGAGTCACTATTATTAACTAGAATATGCAAACTCAAGAGCCTTAAAATGTAGACTATAGAGTACTTAAGGCAGACAAAGGCTAGAGGAGGGGGAACAGTTACTTAATATGTACAGAACTGTTAATGAGGTTGAATGTAAATATTTGGGAATGGATAGAGGTGATGATAGCTCATTACTAGGATTATAATACTGATGTATCCTTGATGAATTTGATTGAAAGGGGTTGTTTAAAGTTATGTACTTTTCCAATTAATACTACAAATATAAATAAGTTCTTTCATGAATTCCTACAAATGCATGACACTTGTACAAAGAGTTAATAGTGCATGTGGGGAAAAATGACCTTTTGCAAGCTGTAATTGCGAACTTTAGCTAACAGTAATACTTTACTATTCTTTCATCAACAGTAACAGGCATACCACACCAAGTAATAGGGGGATAAGGCATTTTGGGATGTTTAGGGTTTTCTTTTGTTGTGTCTATATGTTATCTTTCTCTTCGGAGCAATGAAAATGGTCTAAAATTGACTATGATGATGATTTCACAACTAAGTGATGATACTGTCAAACATGGATTGTATACTTTGGATGGAATATATGATATGTGACTATATCTCTCAATAAAATCTGCAGCTTAAAAAAAAAAAGATAAAAAATTTAACCCATGCACATGTCCCTTGAACATTTCTCCCAAATGATATCCCACTTTACAGGCTAAGTTGTTATCCTGGTTCTCTATTCAAATGAAAATATATTATATTGTGATGCTCTTCTTTTGTTTTTTGTTTTTTTTAAGACTGTTTTTCCTAATTCTGATTATTCACCAATTTTCTAAATGGTTTGCCTTATTTGTTTTAACTCCAAGTATCTGGCACACAGTAAGTGCTCTGGCCATTTATTGAATAACAGTTGAACATATAAGCAAATAAATGGATGGTGTCCAGGAGTAGGGATTCTAAACTGGAAGGAGCGTAAAATAGTATGCATCGACAGGGGAAAAAGGTAAAGTAGTGTGCAAATGCTCTTTGCTGACTTTAGTTGATTAAAATAAGTTTACCAAGAGGTAAACAGCCAACAGAAATTCACATATTTTCATGGGATGATTTCTATGCCATTTTCTATTTTTAAAATTGGTTCTGCCAAGTAAGGTCGGGTATGTGGTATTTGGATACATATTGGTACTGAAAAATTTAAAGAAAAACAAAGAAGAAACCTGTAAAACTTTATTCCTGGATTTATCACTATGCGGGACTTTTAATTTAAATTGCATAATGGTGTAAAATAGGCACAATTTCTAGGTGCCAGGTATTCTGACAATTAGTAATATCTTTTATAATATATAGAAATATGCGGCAGTTAGAGTCTTCTTGATTTGAAAGATAAAGACAAAATATGAAACGGTACTAATATAAATGACACCTCCTCATGCCCAGAAGAATGAAATCTACATGCATGAATGAAACGGGAATAACGGATATTTCTGCAGTTCATGATAATTTGCAAAGACATTTTAAATATCTCATCTTGTTTCAACATGACTATGAGGGTATAGACTTGTGATGAGTAAAATAAGTCACTATTAATTAGCATGAGGACTTGAAATACACAGTGGTAGTGTGTTATGAAAAGATCAGTTATTTTTTGTTAAAAATAACAATTAAATAATAATTTATGTGATGATTGTGGCAGACTGAGTTTTACTTTTAATACAGTTTCTCCTCTGAAAACAAAAAAAATGCATTATTTTACGTTATATATTTACTTATTTTAACAGGTACTAAACAGTTCTTTTTAAATAAAAAGGAAAGCGATTGGCCAAATGCACACAATAGCCATTTTCCAATGTCTGTGCTTATGAAATGCTTTGTAAACAGATGATGCTCAAATACAATATTTAAATTACAAGATATATCTCCTAAAATTTGCACTACAGAACATGGGTTATGTTAGTGGATAGTAGATATAGCTGATGCCTCATGCCTTTTCTCCTTGGCCCAACCTGAGTTCATGTGTAACTGTGGTGAACAGATTTAGTGTAACATTTTCCACCTGGAGGCCCTACACCTCTGTTTCTTTGCACAAGGGCATTCTTCAGCTGTAAGAGAATTTGGTGAGCACAATAGCATGGCAGCCCAGAAGTACCAAGGACTTAATTTCCCCAGGGCATCCCTCAGCAAATATAGGACTGATATCTAGGGATAAACAGCCCAGTGAAACAATTGTTAGGCATGGTCTGTAGTTAATTGTTCCAAGGTTTCCCTGGGATAATTAAGCCCTATTGCTCACAGTAATATCTTTATTTTTCCCTTTATCTATCTCACTTTCCATATTCCCTCCCTTGTGCTTCCAGGGATCACCTCCCAAATCCGTACCAGTACTGGTTCAAAGAGTCATCTCTTACAGCAATTCAAACAAACCCACATAGGTACTGGATCTCAACTTGGCTTAAACATATACTAGCTCTGTGGCCTCGAACACAGATCTTAACACCAAGCCTCAGTTTTCTAGTCTGTAAAATGAAAAGAACAAGAGCAGCCACCCCATAGCTTTGCTTTGATGAGTTATCCCAGGAGACATCAAGTGTAGTCTTAAGCAAAGGTCTAGAAACAAAATATGTGTCAATATAGGTAGCTCTTATTTTTCTTGGCGGAATATTTATCGTGTTAAGTTTGCGGGCTTTAACAAATGGGTATGACTGCTGAATCATTATACTGATATTTCCGTTGGTCTCCAGTGTCTTGGAGCAGCTAGACAAAAAAAAAAAAAAAAAAGAAAAAAAAGAAATGAAAAATCAAGCAACTGCAACCCACACCAAACTTTAAAATCTGTTCTATAATTACGTGTTAAAATGTACTTGGAAATTTATTGTTTTGTGTATATATATATATATATATCTTATATTTCACAATGAAAAAATGTTTGTGGGCAGGTTGGTAGATTCCAATATTTGCTTATAATTCTTCCATCCCCCTACTTGTGATATTTCACCCCGGGTGGCGAGCACGAGCATATGACTTTCCTTGTCCGGGGTGAAGTAAAAGGGCATGACTGGGTTAGTTCTGAGCTACAGACTTAAGAATCGGAATGTGTTTCTATTTCTTTTGGCTCTTCCTCGTTCTGTCATGGGAAGAGTATACTTCAAGTTGTCACTGTTATGAGAAGTAGAAATATGAAACCCACCCAAAGTTTGAAGGAGACATGTGAATAAGAAAAAAACAATTGTTATCATAAGCCACTGAGATTTGGGGTTTTTACAGAGCATTATCCCAGAATACAGCTGCTAAATATCACAAATAAGTAGTTAATATGTCCTACAGAATAAAACACAACCATAGCGGACTTTCTCTATACTGTCTTCATTTACAAAAGGGAGAGTCAAATTCAAGTGTTTTAACCTAAACTTAATATGAACTGAAATATGGGGTTTAAATCAAGTAGTGAAGTCTCTGCAAAAGCTTCAAGTTAGAATACATTCTCTTTTCTATCTTGTTCTTTCTTTCCCAAATGATTCACAACTTAAAACAATAAATTTTCTTAGACATGGTCAAGTATGAACATAGACTGAAATTAGTTTAGGAAATTACTGAAGAGGAAAATAAGTTCTAGGGAAATTCAACTGTGTTATGGGAACAGCAATATTCGGTATTGAGATTGCTCTTTTTATACCTTGTACCAAACACAGAATGTGCCTAAAACAGAAATGAAGTTCAGAGATAACCATTCATTTCTGCTTCACCAAATATAGAAGTCTTAAGCCAGTGTTTGTGAAAGATCTAGCCAAAAAGTATAAATAGAGTAAAGGCCAAATATTTTTCCAGCATAAACAGGGGCCATTTTACAGTCAGTAAAACAGAATTTGATCTTTTAGGACACAGTTCAGAAAATTATTACTGAGGATACAAAAATGTCCTGGGCTCCAATCAAAGGAGGACACAACTTTTGAGAGTTACTCAGGTATCCAGGCTAATAGATGATCCCAGTGGCAGAGTAAAGGAAGTCCAGGGTCCAACAATCAATTTTTATTCAGCTCGAGGTTGTGAATACTGACAAGTGGTTAGCAGTAGCTTCTTCCAAGATCCCTAACCAAAATTTTCTTTTTTTCTCAAGTTTATTAGGCCACTGTATTAGAAAAGAAATAGTGTTCTTTTCTCTTTTTTTGTAAGTCCTTTGCCAAGACTGCACCGAGAACATTTCCATCAGTGCATAATGCCAGTGGATAAACTCTATACCTTGATCGACTGTTCATTTAAATCGATGTGAATTTAGGGTAGCATGCAAAAACTGATAAGGAATTTTGAAAAGTTCCAAACCAATCTCTTTGTTTGTATTTGGATGCAATTCAGTTGAAATTGTAGAGGAAAATAGAGCTTTGAGCTCTAAAAGATTCAGAAATTGCAGTGAAAAATTGGATTCTTACGAAGGCTATAACATGAACAGCAGAAGAGTTTGAACTTTTAAAGGAATTTGCTGACTGAAAAATGAGCTTTCCCGGGTGGTGCGATGTTGGCTCAGTGGCAGAATTCTTGTCTGCCATGCCAGAGACCCGGGTTCGATTCCCGGTGCCTGCCCATGCGAGGAAAAAAAAAAAAAAAAAAAGGGAGAGAGCTTTCTTTAACTGTTAACATTTTCATTATAGGTTTAAAATTCTGAATTCTAGTCAATACATAAGACTTATTTATATAAGACAAATTGGTAAACTGCTTTTGTCTGCAACAAACATATGGAGTTTGAAGGGAGACACTCGTGTATTTCATGTATGTAAATATGTATATAATTCTATATTCTCACATATTTAAGTTGGCATGCATTGCAGCATGCTGCAAACATTACATTTTAATTAGAAAATACTAAAATGACATTAACTGGATCCTTCAGAATTTCCAATGTTTGTAAATCAAAAATATTTTAATTTCCAAATTTGATGATTAATTGGGCCATGCTAAGTTTCTACTAAGCAGACTATAAAGGCATGGATTTCCTGAGTTATGATAATTCTGAACCATACTATCTGGGTTTGAATTATGGCTCTGCAACTTATTAGCAGTGGGCCTCAGTTTTCTCAACTGTGAAATAATGATAAGATAATACTGACACAGCTTTGTTGTGCGCTTTGCATTAATGTTTTTCACTGAGCCCTGGCTCTGACACTACATAGCTCTGTGGACTTCAGTAAGACATTTAATTATCTGTAATTCAATTTCCCCAACTTAAAAAAATAAGAGCTTAGTAAAGATAATATCTATGCTTTTTACCAGGTATAAAATTCTATCATCTGATTTTTTTTTTTTTTTACATGGGCAGGCACCAGGAATCAAACCCGGGTCCTCTGGCATGGCAGGCAAGCATTCTTGCCTGCTGAGCCACCATGGCCCACCCTCATCTGATTTTTTTAATCTAGGTTTTCTCAGCCATATTGCCTGGATTCAATAGTCAACCTTGCTATTTATTTAGTAGCTGTGTTTCTTTGAGTTAGTTACTTACAGTCTCTATTCCTTAGTTTCCATACCTGTAAAATAGGCATAAAAATAACAGCTACTGCATAGTTTTGTTGTGATGATCAAGTAAGGCGTTACATTCAAAGTACATAGAAAAAGCTTGCCCCCAAATGAGTAATTGGCATTCCTATTCTTAACCTGAAATCCATGAGGTGAACCCCTAAAATTATAAGCAAAATGTTATGAATGTATAGAGCTGAGGATCTTCAGTCTTCAACAGCTCCTCAAAGGGATTCGTGGTTTGAATGACGTTGGGTGGTAAAAACATTATCCTGGTACTTTGGCTATTAACCGTACATGTTTAACGTTTTTTTTCTTTCCCAAAAGCAGAGGTGTTTACAGCAGGCCTGCCTGTATTTTTTCTATGCTGCTGTTTTTTTGTTTTTTCCTTTTTTCCCCAGTGATTATTTAAGGGCTATTCTGCTCTATTGCTGTGTCTCTAACATTTCATCCTTTTTATGGATCTATCCATAATACCTGGAGTTGAAAGGAAGTGTAGTTATCCCAGCCTTCCGGTAGAGAACAGAAAGCTAGGAATCAACCAGCACAGAAGTAGTAGGCTCTCTTCATAATCCCTTAGATAGCACACTTCAACAATCTAGGATTAGGCACTGGTATTTTTAGTTTCTTATGCTGAAGTACAAACAGATGCAGTTTTCTTGCAACGCATTTAGCTGCAGACTCCTTTCTGTGCGGGCCTGATATCTTTTGATGCTGAATATTGACACAAAGCAGTATAGTAATTGAGACTCGGTAAGATGTACGTTAAGTGACTGTTTCAGACACCTTATGCCTTAATCTACTGTATCTTTAATGTATACTTTTCTTTAGTTAAAACAGCCCGTGTCAGTGCAGGAATCATTTAAATGAAGAATTGATCATTCTCACAGCATAAAGGCACCATGGGGCACCAGGAACAAATCATTCCTCTCTGCATAGGGACAGGGAATTCACAGCTTGGAAACCTAGACTTTCAAAGTATGGTACTAAAGTGTCTGAAAATAAACTCTCAGAGGAGATCAGTAGAAAGAAGCAAATAACGGCTGAAAGAACAGTATTGATTGGTAAAGTAATATGAATAGAGAAAAGAAAAAAAAGGTGTATATTAACTTAAATTCGAAATTTGACCAAGAATTCATAGATTAGGAGATAAAAATTCAAGGTAAACGTCTTCAGAGATGGAAAGTAGTCTAAATGGAGGTAGTTCTATGTCTAAGTAACTTAGGTGAGGATTCAAAGTGAAAAACATACATTAGAATTAATATAATGTTTAAGGATAAAATTGAATATAAAGAGAGAGAGAGACATCATTGAACCTGATGCTTAATACAATGCCAGGGCCAATTAATTTATACACTGAATTTACACTCATTATCCAGATTTTACAAACTAGAAAAAAATAGCTATTAAAAGTTCTATCACTGAAGTTTTGGTATGTTTCCTTTGTGTTTTTCCTTGCTTAACTGCAATTACATTGCACGAATAATTCGCTGTCCTGTTTTTTTCATTTAAAATTACAATACAGGGGCCCCAATATTGTTAAAACAAAATTTAAATAGCTACATGCATCATCTTCTATGGCCCCACTGAAATTAAACTTTCTGTTTGTTTAGAAGCCTTGAACAATGATTACACAATTTTTGGTATTAAAAATGCTACAATTAATTTCTAGGTGCATAAAGTCACTCCCCCAATACGGGGTCATTACCTTAGCAAATAGTCTCAAATATTAGGCTAATGAACCCGGGTAAATAATCATTTCTGTAATTCCTGGCATATATTTTACAATAGCTTCTTTAAAAGTTAATATAAAGGCAGTGCAACGGTGGCTCAGTGGCAGAATTCTCGCCTGTCATGCTGGAGACCCAGGTTTGGTTCCTAGAGACTACCAATGCCAAAAAAAAAAAAAAAAGCTTATATAAAATCACATTCCTACCACTAATGGATGAGGAGTTCTACAATGTTGCATTATTCTACACTAAATACTATAAATACAAATTAAATTCATAGACATACAGCTATATCTATTGATATATAAATATGTGTATATATATATATATATATACACACATGAACACAGACATATGTATATGTGTATATGTAAATATACACACACACATAAAGATAAACCAGGAATTTGGACTCAGCAGTCTTTAATAAAAGAGATCATAAGGAGAGAAGGAGCTGCGACAGAGAATGCTGGAAGCTTTAGATTGCTGGGTTCCAGCATTTTCCTGAGTCACAACTGAAATATATCAATCATTACCTTACTGATAGACCTTTTAGTCCTTAGAACAAATTTACATTTTTTAATAAATCCCACTCTTTGTTGATGCTAATTCCAATTTGGTACATGTTATTTGTGATAAAGTGTTTTAACTAACAGAACACTCAATAATAAAGAGAACTTTCTGCTTAACAGTGGAATCATTTCTATTTCCTATAATTTCTCCATTTTGCATTCTGAAAGGAAGAAGTGCTCCTTCTTGTTGTAAGGTTATGATACTCTATCTGCAAACTCAAGGGAAAAAAATCCCCCTTACCTTGAAACTGGACAGAAAAGAACTGATGACATTTCTAGCCCTTAACTGGTACTTCTCTGCCATAACCCCCTGAGGCTGTTTGGGCTTGTTCAGCTATCCTTAGCTGCATAAGGCCATTTAAACACAAATTGGAATCGTCTTTGGGTTACTCTCAGTGATAATAACAACTTTCAATTCATGCCAATTATGACAATTCACAAACACAGAAAGGGGTGACCATGGAATCTAAACGGAACTTTCTGTTTAGTTGCATTAAACCCAGATTTAATGAGTAGAAAAACATCATTAGCAATGAAAACCTTGTAGGCCTTGTAGAGTTTCTTGCTTAAATTTAAGTAATACTGATTGAATCTGTGGTGGGCATTGTGGTAAAGAATAAAATTAATGTGAAATTTGGTAAGGTTTATATGAAAAAAAAGAAGCAAGGGAAGAAGTACAGCCATTGCTATATGAAAAAGGAAATAAGTATGATTTTTCTTAGCATGCTTGTTTTATAGGAGCTACTAATCGCAGGGATCATTTTGATTTAGCATCATCAACAAAATAAATATGTGAATAATATCACTAAATTTGCAGATTGACAACATGCCAATGAACCAGCACTATCAAGACAAATGTATCTAAAGATAGCCTCCCTTTAACTTTGCCAGACAATAAAATTTAAGATGTAAAACGCCAAGGGAAATTAAACGTTGAAAATGAACATATCTAAGCATTTTGTTTAATGTGCCTATTGTTAAAAATACCAAATCTCTGCTTTTATTTCACATTTTAACATATCAGAAGGGTATTTGAAATTTCATATTTTAGCAGACCTATGGTTTGTCCCCGAAGACAAATATAAAGGCAAGCATGAAAATGCAACTTTGTTTTCTTGGTGAATTTTCGGTTATAGCTCATCATTTTGCATTAGAACAAAGCTCCAACATCATTATGAGGAGATAAAAAGGATTAAAAATTAAGTCTGAATCAGTGCATAGAATGTTAAAAATCCTTCTGCATGAATAGAAATAATTACCCTTAATATAACTCAATAAGGAAGAAAACAAATGAATGCCTATTTTTATTTTCTCCTAGCTGACATTTTTGGGTCATATGATAAGTTGTCTTATCTTTGTTTCTTTGGTCTGGACCTTGGCACAAAAAGATGTGTCATTGCCCATGGACCATTCATTTCACCTTGGCTCCCTACTCAGTTTGGGGAGGGATTTTTCAAACCACCTGCCTTGAGGTCTTCAAACTTTGGTGTGAATATCCATGAAGGCATCAGATGGAAAATGAATTATGTGCCTTTGGATAGAAAAAATTAAAAAAAAACTTGAAAGAGAATGTATTACTTTTTTCAATATTATGGTACATTATTAAATCAAGTAAATATTTCAGCTTTCCTAAGGTTATTTTGAGTTATACCCCCAGCCTATAGGGGATCTACATTCTCTCTTCTTTGTTGTTAAAGGTATTTCGGTTAAAATTTTTAAAAAAAAAAAAAAAAAGCAACTTCATCATTCTAAAAAATGTGAGTACTCTTATTTCAATGAGCTATAAAATGTGGGGGTCCTTCCTTCATGTTACTATTTCAAGGGTAGATTTCAGTCAGAACTGCATGGAGACTCTACCCTTGAGGAAGAGCAATAAGCCAAGACCTCACTCCTCTCCTCATCATTTTACCCCTCGTAATTTCCTCCCCAAAAGCCAGGAGACCAGCTTCTACAACTTTGGACACCATTTTGAAAAATGTGCCAAATCTCAGTCTAACATCACAAATAAGGTAACATACAAAATGCTTTGGAACCAAATTCTGGGACTTGACTTCAATTACCAAAGCACTCACAAGTAGTTTCCAAGTATTTCCAAAGTCATTAAGCATTTTTTTTTGGTCATTAAAATGGAAGGAGGGGACAGGTCATGGTGGCTCTGTCGATTCCCAGTGCCTGCCCAAGCAAAAAAAAAAAAAAAAAAAAAAATGGAAGGAGGAATGGAGATGGCAGAAATAAATAAAACATGTATGAGCCCTGTATGCCCGTATTTGTTCTAAAAGAAAAAGTATCGAATTTTGTTCAGCTTTTCATCCCCACACTGCCCCATATGATGACTCACAGATAACAGGGGCTCAGTTTATGTTTATTAAATTCAATTGTTAAGGGTGGGCGATGGTGGCGCAGTGGCAGCATTCTTGCCTGCGGTGCCGGAAACCTGGGTTCTATTCCTGGTGCCTGCCCATGTACAAATAAACAAATAAATAAATTCAATTGTCAATGTATCACTTTTCAAAACCAACCATTTTCAAATAGAAATAAATAAGTACACTCAGCATTTTCCCTCTAAAACAAAGGGAAGCTATAGTCAATGGCACATTGAATTGTATATTACCAAGAGGGTAAAATACCGTTGCCTTTTCAATCGTAAGCAAGGTCTACCTCTGGTGAAGATGGAGAATGCTGCATAAAATATTCCCCTAAGCGATGAGAAACAGTTTGGTAACCTATGAAAGCTAACATTTTATGAGTCAATCAGAAGCTGCAGCCCTCTCTGAGGAGAAACTGGTCACATGGTAAGGATTTAAAAATAACCCTCAATAAACATAAAGAATAGATACTTCTACATGTTAGAGGAAAAGGTTAGCAACTTGTGTGCATGGATAGGAAATTTCAGCTCAGGGATGGATAACTATAAATGAGTCAAGTGGCAATGCGAGAAATAAGTTGATTAAAATGTCAAATTGCAAATAATTCTTACAAAGAAAAATAATATGGCATGACAAAATTAATAGTGCTATATTTAAATTATACAATTTAAATTTTTTAGATGTTTATCTTGGAATGCTTTATCAACTTTCACACTTGAGTAGTCGGTTTCTGAAAGAAGGCATGACATTGTATTTATTGTATGAACTCTAGATATTAGAAGTGCTTTAAATCTGTGGCTGCCTGTGTGGTAGATATTCTCCTTCCCACCCCCACCTCTATCACACAGATAAGAAAATTCAGGCTAAAAAAAATGCTAGTTATTTCTCCCAGGTTGCACTGTTGGTAAGTTTGACTAACTGTAAAGTCTTCGTTCTTTCCATTTATACTTCTGTGCCTCTCCTACTCTAAAATAAATGAATCCGCCAGTCCAAATGGTCCATTTTCACTGAGAAAGAGAAGCATTCCAATTGTAACAATCTGTGCCATATGTCTAGAAAAATGAAACATGAGGTGGGATTCCAGGTAAATTGGAAGACTTTGTCTGAAACAATGCAAAGTTATGAAGCGTGCTTGCTCCTTTCTCAATAGTGTAAAATGATTGGGTCTATCGCTTCTGTCACATATTCAACATATAATTCCCGTTCACACTTCCTTTCAATTTTAACTCATTGATATTCCTAAAATTCAACACGAAAAAGAAGTAGAATATTTCAGTCATTCCAGTTTGCAATCTTTTGTAGAAGGGCATAAATAGATTTTACTATAATGTATAAAGTGCCAGTTGTTCTCTTCTTTCTTATCATTTCTGGATTGGTGGATGGGTTTGAACTCTCAGGAAAGGAAAACTGGATCTGAATACAGAAATAAATGCCATCAAAAGCTAAACAAGTAAACAAAGTTAACGATCACATCATAAGTACTCCTGATGCCTGCAAAATGCTGTCTGTGGGAAGTCAGCTTATTGCTCTAATTATTGGAGTTTTTGATCTGTCATTCCTTTTGTTGTTGTGTTTTGGTTCATTTTCCTTTCTTCTACTATACAGGTATTACTCAATGGGTGAACTTGGGTTTCCACTATCCCAACTCTGAATCACACAATTTAAATGGGGTGCAGGACTCATTCAGGACTCAGGCAAACATCCTTAGAGCCCAGCGCCACCACACTGCACATGCCTGATTCTATCATGGTTGTATTGAATATCTATGTATCTCCTATGCACCAGATCCTGGGAATTCATTGAACAGTGGTCAACAAACCTGTTCAACTTTATTAATACTTTTAAACTACAAAAATGTGTACCGATTTTTCTGTTATTTGAAGCTGTTCGACTGCACAATCTAGAGCTGCCATTAGAAATATTAAAACATATACAGGGTAACTGCAAATCAACAGGTAAAACATGATTATGAAAAAAAAAAGGCTTCCAGAGTAACCAGGGTGACAAACAGAAAGGAAGATCTATGCATTTCCAACTTCCCACTCCAATAAAAATATAAACAAAAAGCTGCTTTTGGCTTCAGCTACAAGCACTATCTGATCTATTTCTTAAAATCATCAAGAAAGATTCAATGAATCCTTTCAAGTTTGTGCAATCGAACATGAAACATGGGTGAGCCTTTTAGAACGATTACTGGAGTGCTTAAGATTTCCACTATTCTAGTGACCTTAGTGAAAGAAAGAATAAGCAGGTACCTCTCAGGGTTATCAGGGAATGATCTTTCTGCCTTTTTCTCCCATTGTTTAGGAACACACACACACACACAGAGAGAGAGAGAGAGAAAACAGGCTTGGAAGTTATAGGGAAAATAAATAGAATTCAAAGAAGTTTTGAAAAATAGCAGCCCATCTTTACTTCTAGCCTAGAAAAACAATCAACTCTTTAACTGTGTAGATGGGATAGAGGTTTGTAATCAGCAGCGGGAGCAAAAGGAATAAATTCAACTCAACTCCTGTAACTGGTGGAGACGGACAGTGGCGGCCCTTTCCTCTCTCCCCGTCTCTTGCGTGCACGCTCTCTTCCAACTTAGCTGTACCTTCTATAAGAGAAGGATGCTTCAAATAGCACAAAGGGCAGGAAAGACACAGAATAAACAGAAAGGAAGACCTATGCAGGTGTTCACATGGACTCATCTGCTTCCAACTATCCTGTTCAATTTTCTGTTTATGATTTAAAAATAAGAAAGAAAAGTGGAAGCAATTTGCACCAACAGGCACCAGCAGCTCCAGTTAAGTATGAACTATACAAATGAGATGCATTCTGACTTTGGTTGGGAAATAACTGATGTGATTACAACATGCTGCCTTCTCACCTGACAGTGGAATGCAGAAGACTGTGACAGAAAAAAAAAGAACAATTCCATTGAAATGCTTTATGCCCAAATGCTAATTCTGAAGAGTATTGAAACTGGACAAGTAAGAGTATTCTAAGTGTGGATTCTGGGCCATCCTTAAGCAATCAAGAGCCGAAGAGCTGTTTTCAGAGATAAATTTATTCTGTATTCAAAGTTTCTTGACCTACTTCTCATATGGAAAATTCTGCCTGAAAACCAGAAGGAACTCATTGTTTTTTCAGTTTAACCTTAAAATAAAACATTTTAATTGTATTAAAATGCCTTATTAGATAAATATAAAACAGATACAAGAATATCTGAGGTGAAATATTTCATAAGGCATACTATGCATGAATATAAAAAAATGAAACACCAAAAGATAGTAAAAAGCACCAGTTTAGTCCCAAATGAGGAAGTTATTGGTGATACAGCAAAAAAAAAGGGGTGGATGGGAAGAGGAAGAGAGGGAATAAAGAGAGAGGGAGAAATCCTCATTAGGAGAATGTGAGGAAGGGAACTCCCATTTGTATATGGTATAACATGCGTGCTATTATATTCTGCATTTAATCCTCACAACTAGACTGTGAGTTAGACATGTTTCCCTTTCACCAATGGGAAACCTAAGGCTCAATGGTTTTATCATTTGCTCATAATCACAATGCACATGTAAAGGAACCATAGTATAAGCTAAGAGCTTCTACATTCCCAAGAGTCCCATCTTCAGAACCAGAACTATGTGTGCACGCACACTCAAGCATGCATGCACGCACACACACACACACACACACACAAACAGAGCATTTCCTGAGATTGTACCCAAATTTTTATGTGTCCCATCCTTGCCAGGTGAGGTCTATCCTGGATCCTCGCTGTCATGGGAATGTTCAGAATTGCAGAGCTTTGTAATAACCAAACTAAATCAGTGGGGTACATGGGTGGTTCAGTGGTAGAATTCTCGTCTGCCACGTGGGAGACCTGGGTTTGATTCCCGGTCCATGCACTTGCCAAACAAGCAAACAAATGAAAAACCAGACAAACAAAAATTCAACAAATGGTGCTGCAATCAGGGAATACACTCATGGAAAAAGAATGAAATGTGACACCTCCCCCCCCAATACAGCATACCCAAAAAACTAACTCAGTACAGTTATGGAAAGCAAAGAGTAGGAGAGGTTATTTAATTATGCTGAGCACCTACAAATTGCTAGACCTTGAGATAAGTGTTTTCACACACTTTATTTAGTTTAATTGTTAAGTTAGTCCATATCACATATGAGAAAATGGAAAGAAATCAATAGTTTGTCAAGGAAGTGAGAATTGTGTACATAATTTGCATGCTTACTGTGTGACCTTACTCAGAACTGTAAAAAGATTAAAACATTTTATTCTCAAATTAATCCTGTAAGGCAGGTACTTTCATTGACTCCATTGTATAGATGGGAAAACGAGTTAGAGAGGTTGAGTAACTGCCAAAGGTCAGACAGCTACTTGGCAATAGGTGGGCACAAATTTAAATCTGAGCTCCTCAGATTCCGTTATTAAACCACTAATGTATGCAGACTAAACACTGGGGAGTAAGCAACAGTTAAACAGTAATACCCATGTCTGTCTCACCCAGCGTTATCTATTTATGTCTTCTTTTTTTTCTTTTTAATTTTCCTTCACTTTCAGCTATATTCAAGTCCACTTTCACTCTTTCTGTTTGTGCCACTTTCAGCATTGATATCTCCCTTCTCTTTGACCCACATACTTAAAGCAGGTCACAAATTTAAATATGGCAAGCCCTGCAGCCCTGCAAATGATGGGCAATAAAACTTGCTGGTACCACTGGGGATTTTTAAAAAGTTTATCCATACCTACTTTTATATTTTTAGGTATGACAGCACCTTGCAAATAGAAAGCTGCATTTTATCTGCCTAGATATACATCCTAAAAAATTTCATGAGGAAAAGACAAATGCATTATTTTCCATTCTTATGACAATGTATTTTTAAAAATCAACTACCTGGAATGATTGTGATTCAAGGCCTTAAAACAAGGTACACAAATGTATACATTAAAAACAAAATGTTAGCCAGTGCAAAACTGCAGTCCTGCAAGTTGTCTGCAGAAATACTTGCTTCCCCATGCACTCTGAGCATCCCCATGTAATCGGCAGGGCACACAAGTGTCAAAGAAATGAAACTTGCAATTCTTTATGAATTTCACTACAAAAAGAATTTGGGGCTTTTTAATGAAGCATAATAGTAGGGATCAGTTTTAAGTGTGATTTGAAATAACTTTTCTAGATCACTCAGGATCTGTAGATGTTTAGGAATTAGAAAGACTCATAGAAACTCTTAACCTAAATGTTTATGTGCATATACTCATTTTGCTACAGAACATAGAAAGCTTTAGAAGAATGATACAATTTCATATAAGTATGAATACGCACATGTAGATTCACATTTTTGTGTTGACTCATATTTTATGTTTATTCTTGGACATTCCAGGCAAACAAAGGGCACATTTAGTACATCAGTTACATTCTTTTATATTCACATCAGCAGGATAGCAGTGCTGGCAAAACTGAAAGAAACCTTCTGTTCCCCCAGCCTTGATATTGTAGAAACTCTGACACAATCACGTTTCACAAATTTACAGCATTACCGCACACCAGAGTTCAGCACTGAAAGTTGCATAGGGAAAGGGAAACTTGGATAATGAATGGGGGGAGTTGGCAAATGACTGCAGGGAGAACAACTGCCACATCTTTGGTTCGGCAAACAAAAGGCAGGCAGGCTGAAAGAAAATCCAATTTCTGGTTAATTTTTCTGTTGCTTTGGGGGTAGCTTATTCAGCCCAACTTCTAGGATATTTATATGGATTCACTGAACTCCAGGTCTAAAGATCAGTTGGGTAGACATAGCCTTCTCTGTCACACCAAAGAAGGGATGAATTGCGATCCATTTTCCTTACTGCGTTGAGCTGGCCAAATGAAACTTCAAAAACGTAGGCATTGTCTACTCAGCCAGAACATTAAAAAGATTTCTAGCCCGTTGCTCAAGGATTTGTTTTTCATGTGATGCTTCCAAAATCAATACAGAAAGCTGGCTGAAAATGGAACCCCTAGCTTATCATTGTTAACAGCCTGGAATGTACTTAGGACTGTGTTCCTTCACCCCCGCATTCAATTACCCCCACAGGCTTCTCACCTCAATTCCATTTAAATTTCTCAGAGGGCTCTATTCCTCCATCCACCATATGGGGTCTACTGCCCCTTAAATGTATAAAAGGCAGAAATTGGGAAAAGAGAGACTATTAATAAAAGGGAAATGTAAAAACAAGAGACAGGTAGGACAGGTCTGTCACTTCCTTGACTGCTTCCTTTCGGTCTAAATAATCAACTTGTCACCTCCCTCCAGAGAACAAGAAGAACTGGCTGCCATGGGATATTACCAAAGCGAATTTTTAGAGGCTATTATTACCTGCTCGCCAGCCATATCAGTTTTTGAAACTTAAAAAAGTTTCCTCTTAATTGCCAATATTAACACAAAGCAGGGACACCATGAACTTGGATGTTTCTGTTAAGATGACCAAAACCATGGGACTAAACTGATCCGTTCTCACTGCCATTTCACTTCAATCGAACATGCTGATTTCGTTTCTTTGGCTTAGTTCTCAAATTGGTCCAAATTTAAAGGATCCCAGAATATGTGCACACAGATTTCCCTTTAAAATATGCCTTTAGGTTGAACAAATGAATATGATTGCTGAATCATTAAATTGATATTTCTTTCAGTCTCCAGTATCTTAGAACAGTTAGAAATAAAAACCTAAAATTGTGGAATTATAATCCATGCCAAACTCTGAAATCTGTTCTATAGCTAATTGTGTTGCTGTGCTTTGCAATTTATTGCTTTTTTTGTGTATATGTTATTTTTCACAAAAAAAAGAAGAAAGAGAAGGCAATTGTGGTGATAAAAAGATATTTAAGCCCTCTACCCTACTATACTCTGGAGCAGCTAGAAGGAAAATATGAGAGGAGGGTATGGTAGCCCATGACAAGCTCTGGGATCTGTCCTGTAACTACCTGTTGAAGAGTGCTGTGAAAACTATTGCTTTTTTCTTTCTTTGCATTGTATGTATGTTGTATTATACAATAAAAAAGTTTAATAAATATGCCTTTAAAATAGAAACCAAAATAGAAACAGTCAAGTGTATAGTTAGATACGGCTTTCTCTTTTCTCTGGGTCATTCATTTTCCTACGTGGATTGGTTTAGATTTTTCTCAGCACTGATACCATTCCATTTCTAAACGTAAAACTATGTACAGAGAGTCAACATTTATTCTAGCAAATCTCTATTATGTTTACACAATAACTCATGACTCGAGGCCAACTTTAGTCAAAATGTTTGGTCTGAATAGATGTTTGTTAATAATATCCAGTCCTTTCATGCGCCACATATGCGGCAATAAGTCCGTCTCTATGCTACACTGCTTATTCAGAATACTTAAGACAACATTTATAAATTACTAATTCAGTAAATTTAAAAAGTTCTAAGTGCTCCAGGAGGTGGGAACAGAGAGATGGAGTAGGGATAGGGGTTGTACTAGGGAATCACCCCTACTAAATATCTAACCAAAGAAAGGAAGGACAAAATGAGGCTGAAAAACACACACACTGAGCAAATGTCATTATCAGATATTCTGAGGTGCGCACTCTTGGGTTTGCTTCATTTCTACTTTTTTTTTTTTTTGGTGCTGAAACCCAGGACCGAACCATCTACTTCATTTTGAGCTGTTCAAGTCAAGACTGTCAACCAATCATTCTCTATCTTCTTTGAGCAGGGAGCTATGGCAACAGCAGGGCCTTAATGGTTTCAATCGCTGGCCTTCCAGAGGACAGATTATAGGACCTGGAAGCAAATCAGTCCTTCACAGGGCAATTTGGCCCACAGCCCACGACAAAGCTTCATTAGAATGGAAAACTGTTAAGCCGGCAAAAAAACACAAAACAATCATGAGGGTGGAAGAAATATCAGATGAATGAATTTTAGTGGTCATAAGATGAGCGTAGTATGTTTTTACTAGTTCTTGTGTAGCCATCCATGTAGTCATTTAGATGTTTAAAATGGGCACGAGAAAACCCACAATAAAGCATTCTATTAGTGATTTCTTTCCTTTTCTCTCATGAACAAAGTGGACATGGATTTGGATGCAAATTTTGCCCATAATCCAAGGCCCACTCAGGCCCTTCCTTCCCCTAAATGAGGAAGTCCTCACAATCCTAAATCTTTCAGAAATCCATTTATGCCTTCCATGTACTTAACACATCCGTTAGCATCTAATTGCACTCTGCTTTCATTTTATATGACTCCATTTAAAAACTAGAGAGTATACCCCTTTTATGCAGGTTATCTTTGGATTCTTCACCATAACACTAGTTGTTCAGAACACAACTAAAGGTTAGTTTCACTTAACGCTTGTAGTTATTTTGATATACTCCACATGGGAAATAAGGAGAACATTTTCTAATTTAAATATCCTTTAAAGATAGTCATTGATGGGACTATATTGCTAGGGTAGGGGGAGTCAGATTACCTTTCCTGAAGTTAAAACAAGGGCTTTTGTGAAATGTGTATTTGGAGGTTCAGAATTTCATTCTATTTTAGTGCAAAAAGCTTAGGGGAAATAAATCTTAAGTCATAATAGGAATTATTTTAGGAACACATAAATACAGGAATTGTTGTTTGAAACATTATCCTCCAAAATTATAGGTAAAACTGTTTTCAAGCTGGTTTCCCTGGAACACTATTGATAAAAATAGTCTCAAAACGTTGGGTTCACCCTAAAGAGTGGGAGAAAGCTCGAAGGTGATGGTGGAATTCTACAGAGACAGTAGGGTTTAACAAATGAGTATGATTACTGAATCCTTATACGAATATTTCTTTTAGTCTCCAGTACCTTAGAGCAGCTGGAAATGAATACCTAAAATTTTGGAATTGTAACCCATACCAAACTCTGAAATCTGTTCAACAACTAATTGTAGCGATGTACTTTGAAATTTACTGTTTTTATGTATCTATGTTATTTAAAGAGAAGGAGGAATATAACAGAGAAGATAGGATTTAACAAATGAGTCTGACTGCTGAGTCATTATATTGATATTTCTGTTGGTCTCCAGTGTCTTGGAGCAGCTAGAAGAAAAAAGGAAAAATTGTGGAATCACAAACAATAAATGAAAAATTGTGGCACTGTAAACAATACCAAACTTTAAAATCTGTTCTGTAACTGCTCACAAAAACGTACTTTGAAATTTATTGCTTTTCTGTATATATGTTATATTTCACAATAAAAAAATTTTTTTTAAAGCGAAGCAGGTTACGTCACCTGGAAATTTCTCAGAGCCTAAAGTATACAAAGGGCCATTGGTGAGCTCCCAGATGAGGATATAACCTGTTGTTTTTCCCCCAAACACAGTTGACCACGGGATTTTTTTTTCTGTCTAGAAATAACTATTAATTTGAGGCTCAGTGTTTCTTACAGTTTAAAAAACATGACGTAAATTTGCTGTTCTCTTATAAACATATCCTGAGGATGCAGAAACATTTAACTCATTGATGGTGGAATGAGCACAAAGTTATAGCTGGTTCAAAGGAGAATGCAAGGGAGTGAATATATGTAGCCACTGAAAGGAAGGATGCTGGAAAAAGATTGCTAATCTAGACACAAAACTTGTTAATATCTTAGAGGGCAATAAAACCATACCCTTCAATATTATTCTTTTTAGCAGAAAAAAAATTTGCACCCTTTACAGACAAAAAAAAAATCTATAAATTTGCATAATACTTCAGAGACTGGACCATAATCAATAGTAAATATAAAATCAAATAAAGATACATTCTCCAAGAAAACTAAATAATCTTTGAGCAGATTTGTTCAGACAATGCTTTAGTAGGACAGTAAAAGACCACGCAGCTATCGTTTGCCTTATTTTCAAGTTTTAGGTAGATTTTAGCAAACTTGAAAGGATCCTAGTGACTTATTTAATGCTTACCAAATATTTATTGAGCATCAATTAAGTGTCAGGCATTGCGCTCGGGGCTGGGGAGATGGTGATGAATGAGACAAATGTCCAGTGTCCCAGAAGCTTACTGGCTACTGAGGGATACAGACATGTGAAGAGGAAATTGCAACAGAACATGAGGTGCATTAAGGAATACAAGAGGAATAAGGAATACGAAAGGAATATTTAACACTAATCTTAGGGGTTTCTCCAGGAAGTGGCATCACCATGTCAGGCAGAGAGAATGTCGGGAGGTGGAAAGAACAATTTGCGCAGCATGGCTGGGGTGCACAGTGTAGTAAAGAGGGGTGGCTGGGTGGGGAGGGGAGCGATGGGGAAGGATAGTACAGAGGTCAATTCACGGAGAGACTGCTAGAGCATCTGACAAAATTCAGATTTCACCCTTGGGGCAATGAGAAGTTTGGAGCAGCATGTGGGTAGCCTGGTCTGATTTGTGCTTTAGGGAAACCCCTTTGATTACAGTTTGGAGAGTAGACTGGGGGCGTTTGAGGAGGGAAGCTTAAGGAGACAAAAAAATTAAGTGGCTACTGTAATAATTCAGGCAAAAGGTAGCATTAAACTAAGCTAGTAGACATTGAGTCAGAATTAATTCATTGGCTTATTTACAAACCACAAATCCAATTAAACTGTTTTCAAATTTATTGTTTGAAAGTGTTTTATTTTTTCTAAATGTGGTTTTTTTTTTTTTTGTATGCCACATTTCATTCTTTTCTCATGTGAGTATCCCCTTACTGCAGCACCATTTGCTGAATTTTTGTTTGTTTGGTTGGTTGGTTGTTCGGGAAGTGCATGGACTGGGAATCGAACCCATTTGGGTCTCCCACATGGCGGGCGAGAATTTTATCCTTGAACTACCCTCACAGCCCCAAAAGAGGTTCATTTTTAATAATTCTGTAAAGTGATTATATATCCATATAGTCTTTGGGGAAGAACACTGATAAAATAAAGTTGTATACAATGTATAAATAAATACATATATTTATAAAATATAACTTATGCAATACAAGTAGTCGCTCCATGTCATGCCCACTGATCACAACAGGCTGAGCTTTCTGGGTTATTTTGCAAAGCAAGGAGGCATTATCGGTTAAAGAAAATTAGAATAGCAGAATATCCCAGAAGAGGAAGGAGGAATGTTTTTTCTAAAAAAGCGAGACTGATGAACAATCAGTGCTACAGAGTAGTAAAATGAGGCCAGAAATGGCAGGGGTCTTGGCACAATCGATTTAAATTGGATAATGTGGCAGAAGCCAGATTATCATGGTTGCAGCAGCTATGTGAGGTAAGGAAGTAGATGGAGTGGATGTAGAAATTTTTGAAGATGCTTACCTTTGAAGATGGAAAACAACTGGCTTGGGAGGGGATTTTTTTTTTTTTTTAACTACAGGAAAGAAAGCTGTACTTTAGTGAATAAATTACTCGAACCAACCCAAATGGCTGATCCTAAGAAAGAAAACTGAAAAGGTTTCTTCAACTAGGCATATACATTTTTAAGCCTTTTATTTGGACAATTATGGTGGGGGGTGAGTGATGTTTTCTCCTTCAAATGTAATATGTCAGCAGGTGGAATTCTATTTTCGGACTTGCTGGATGGCTATCACAAATAGTCATTCAAATCAATGGATTTTCATTCACCTGGCTCTGGAGGCATGGTTTTCCCAACTCACAAATCTGGGTTCTATCCCAAGCAGCTCTGCATTCTAGCTCAGTAACCCTGATCACAATCCTGAGACTCCTTAAGCCTCGGTGTTTTCAATCTCACATTTCTAACAAATTCCCAATTGATACTGAAGTGGCTGGTATGGCCAAACCTCGAGAACCACTGCTTTAGCCCACTGCCAGTCACATAATAAAACCTCAGTAAATATAATTATTAGGGTTTCAGTGATAGGCTCAGACCTAAGTTGCTCACAGTAAGACAGGTTCCCAAGGACGGAAAAGCCAGCACAAGCCTCACCAGTCTGCTGACCCCTCCTCTCAATACCTATCCCTCATTTGTTTCCATCAGCACAACATCTGCACTCCTCCAAACCTCTGTCCACTCACTTGAACCCTGCACTTCCTTTTCATTCATTCCTTTCTTCCTTACTTACTCAAACTGCTACATTATACAATTATACATTAAAACGTTTTCTTTCTGTCATACTTTGATTTGAATTAGGACTTACAGCTTTAGTACCAAAATACCCCTTTGATAACATCTGACAGTGGAAGGAAACTCTCGGCCCTTGTGGCTTATCAAACATCCGCAAGAGGACGAGAGCAACAGCAACTAATGACATATGTGTAAGCACATCTTGATCAAATTCGAGATGATTTTTCACAGCTCAGTGACATGTCTAACTGCATTCTGGGAAATTCCATACATACTTAATATTAGGCATAGCTGTTTTTATTCAGATTGAACAGATGCCAGATAATAGTGTTTAGAAGTTCCTAAAATTGCAAAACTCAAAATCATGTTATCACCGAAAACCACAGAAAATGGCTCCCTTTCTTTCTCCGGTGCACCTCAGTCTACTCGAAAAAGATTTGGTCAGAGCCGCAGCCACGTTCACAGAGATGCAGCAGCAGTTAGATGAGTTACCTGTGTATCAGAACTGGTTAAGACCTGGTTCTGTTTTCGACTGTGAATTGAAAACAAATATTAATATTTTGTTGCAGAGGCTTGGGCTAGACAAAGTTTGAAGGGGGGGAACGGTTCATCTTCCAATCCGAGATATATTTTAGCAGAGGGTGAATGCTCAACGTCAGAGGAATGTTGTATAAAGACTGTGCACGCATAGAAAATGAGGTAAAATAAAAATTCTGCACGTTTCTATAATCAGGTAAGAAGGGGGAAGGGTCTTGAATATTTCCAGCACATCATAAGGCACCCTCATTCTTTTTCCTAGAAAATATTATATTCCCACAAGCCCTTCAGTAAGTTGGGGCTCCTCTGACTGTCATCATTATAGATGTTTCACCAGCTCTTAAATGCTTGTGAGCAGATCTGAACAGTATATAACCTTCATCTTCCATTCAATACTGGGTCTATGAGTTTCCTCCATGTTGCAGTCAAATATCGGTCCTTTTTGGCTTAGTACTCAAGAATGTTCTATTTATCTATTAGAATTCTAATGGGTATTTCTGCTGTTCCTGGCTTTGCTATTATGAAAAAATGAGGCTAGTTTCTCTTGGGTATATCCATGGGAGAAGAATTGCTGGATCACAGGGAAGTCACAGATTTAGCAATGGTAGATATTGGCCAGATGTATAAATTTACACTTGCACTAGTAATATCTGAGAATTCCAGACGATTCTCACATTCTCCCAACACTCGGTATTGTAATATTACTGATTTTTTGCCATTCTGATGTGTGTATAGTGGTATTTCATTATGATTTTTCTTTTTTTTGGTATGGACAGGCTCCGGAAATCGAACCTGGGTCTCCGGCATGGCAGGTGAGAATTCTGCCACTGAACCACCATTGCACTGCCCTTCATTATGATTTTAATTGCATTTCCTTAATTACTAATGAAGCTGGGTACCTATTTATAAACTTACTGGCATATATATGATATGTATGTGTATATGTATATTATATGCATTTTTCCCCATATGCTGGATGTGGATTTCAGAAAACTTGGTTAAAACAAACAAGCAGACAAACAAAAAAACAAACAGGCTTACTCAGCTGTTAAAACAAAATGCTTTTGCTAGGGCTAAAGAATACATCTTGTGACCATGATATGATTTTTCAGGATGGAATCCGAGCAATGAAGATGGCAGGGGGCGCTGGGTTGTTGATGGCATTGAAACTGCCTACCTTGAACTACTATGGGGAAAGATATTAACTCCCCATCTTATTCAATTCACTCTTACTCAGGTTTCCTTTGGCAAGACCCAGAATGGGTTCAATCATACAAGGGTAAGGGAAGAAGCCCAAGTCCTCACTTCCTTTTCTGTCTTTTATCAAAGCACAGATGAAAAAAAAATTCACTACAGTCCAGTCTATGGGTAAGGCTATAAATAGTTTTCTCTTGTTTTTTTAAAGGTATGTTTTGCATTACAACGTCTGGTAAATTTGTATTTTTACATGATAGGCCATATGATGGGGACAAAATTTTTTAAAAATCATAAGTATCCTTTATTTTGCATGTCCCTGAAAAAATGATATTTCAATTGATGCAGTAAAATTTGCAGAATAAAATGAAAATATCTATTCTACACAGATTGAAAAACAATAATCTCTGCTAATGATAACAAACCAAGATTCATTTTCAAGTGGTCTTTTTATGCTATTTCACAAAACAAAATGATAAAGTAATGCCCCACCCTAGTACTAATATAGTTTGTAAAAAGGTTACTGAATATTCTAGTTATGTGTTTCTAAAAGTGTTTCATGAAATTCTTGTCCTTTAGAAGGCTACTACATGTTACTTCTTCACAAAAGTGACTCCTCCCCGTCATAGGTTTAGTAAGTATTGGGTTAAACCAAGTTAAACAAGATGTTATTTTTCTTTTACTACAAAATTTTCAAGGCTTTAAAAGTCTGCATTGTGATTCTCTGAAGAAGGAAACAAAAACGCCACATTCTAACAATATGTTTTTCATTCAGCATCTTTTGGGATAAATGTTTTTAGAACACACTTTTGGAAATGCTAGTCTAGCATTAACATCACATAAGTGATACATTTAAGACCATGTTGGGTTCTAAATACTTTTTAACTTGTGTTCAAGGCAAAAATCTAAAAAGAAACTTGCACTCATGTTAGTTTGTTTTAAATCAAAGAGAAAGTAAAATAAAAACTGTTAAGTTGAAAGTTATTTTGCTTGGAGATACTTTACAAAGATCTATCTATCTATCTATCTATCTAAACTGAAACTGGCAAGATGGCATTACATTTCAAAGTGGATGTATCCTTCAGCTTTTTATAGACAGACCATAGTGTGGAGATTTCAAGTTGGTGGAAAATTTAACTTGCAGAGTGATGAGCTTTGGGGATGGTTGTCTCAATCTGCCACACTGCATGAATAAACTGGTAAGCTTTGAGGTTAGTACATGATGGTCGGGATTTTGTAGGTAAATGTATTTGATCAATATATGTTGACTATTTTATATTTCTGGAATTATCCCAGGTACCTTTATCTTGGAGCTGTTTTGTGGTAAGTACGAAGGAGAGGAGGTACCAAGACTCAGCCACTGCAGAAGTGGTTCATATAAGCACCATTTCCAATGGTGCAGTTTTGTGTGTGTATCTGCCTGTAGTGTGTGTGTGCACATGTGCTGTTGTTACCTTAACCTGTTTACTGCAGATCACTTTGTCCCCAGGTGTCCTTCCAGTGCTATATGATAGCTATAAATCCACTCCTATGTTGCTTCCTGAGGTTTTCACGGAGACCCTTAAATGGGGTCCATTTCTCCTTGGGTAAGGGAAGAATTTCAGCTGCAACTTTACAGCTGTAAATTCATTAGAGTCCCAGGTGCCTCTTTTATTTCAAAGTTTTATGGCATCTTTAATACAAATTTGGCAAACCTTTGGCAATATTTACAAATAACAACAACTAAAGAGTCACTACATTCACTGTACTTCCTTTCCATAAAAAGATCCTGCCTTAGGACAGAAAATACACATGTGGATTTCTAAACATCTCAAGAAAGCATTACACATGACATAAAGACTTTGATAACTGGCCATATGAATTAGCGGTTTAAAAAATAAATTTTTTTTTTAGGGATATAAAGTAGATTCCAGGTTACAGAGGCTGTGGGGGGGGATATGAGGGATTACTGATTAATGCGTGATGAAAAATTTTGGTAATGGATGGTGGTGATGGTAGCACAACACTGCCAAGTAATTAATCTCACTGAATTGTTTGCATGAAAAGTAGTTAAAATGGGAAATGTGTATATCTGTTGCCACAACAATATAAAATCAACAGCATGTATTTTCAGTATTGACTAAGACTTTTTTTTTCTCCTTTAGCAGGAGTTGATTATACCCCACAAGAGGACAAATCCTTTCCCTAAATAATGACAAATTAAAACGTGAGGATCCTGGAGAGGGTAGCCTATTGTTCATGATGAATAATCATCTTTGGCAACAGGAATCAAATGGCATAACAGAAGGAACTGAAATGATATTGAATAATCTTTGAATCCTTAATCCAGGCTCTTGAATATGTGTATTTATGTAAGATCACTTTGTGGTATATACACTTAACTCTCATCTGTGCATATGCCTTCAGTGACTGCATAAATGGACGACAATTTTTCTTTCGTACTGGAATCCCAGGAGCCTGCTCTACAATTTTCATAAAAATAGCAACTTCTTACCCCAATTTACATTAAGTTTATAATACCAAAATTGAGTTTTAATGTGCCAGTATACGGCAATCATCAATAAACATATGACATATCTCCACTGAAGAGCAGATTGGATATTATTGCATCATATCACCATCTGTCCCATGCAGATTCTCATTTTGGAACTCTTATTTGAAAAAGTAAGTTTACATATGAGCATAGGAGAATACTGCACATCGAGTTATTTTAATTTAATATCTAAGTTGCCTCTTAATAGTTTAGATATTTTTAAGTTGTATCACTTGCAATATATATATACACATACACGTACATTCGCTAAAGTTTAATTAATATGACCTTCAAATGATTTGAGTTTTTAAAAAAATCAGTACTTTATTTTTAGAAAGGGAATCAAGTTATAGCAAAGTTAACTATACAGAAATACATAAAACCTCCTTTGGTTACCAGTGATTTCTGCCAAATCTCTTTGTCTTTAATACTCTCCAATCTCTCCAATTATCATTAGCATTTAAAAATTATGATGACAAGAGAAGAGAGAAAATTATAAATTACCCAATGTCATCTGGACGGTAAACCACATATACATTTGATTATCAACAGAAACCGAAACAAAGCCACTGAAGTGACTGGAAAAATTTGCCAATTTCATGAAAATGTTAACTATTGGGGGCAGAAGCTGAGAGAACCCATCACCCAAACTCTTCTAGGATAAAGAGTTAGGTTATCAGCAACCTGACACAGAAGAGTGGGTCATAGGGGAAGATCACTTTTGTGAGTCCCGTTTTGCTCCCCAGCTGATGTGCAGAACTTATTTCTGTAGAAGAATGACCAAATACAGTACCAAGATCCTTCTTACTGAATGTTCATAGGGACATGGAAATCCCAGACACCCTGAGAGTAGGTTTTGTTTTGCCCCCGCTATATATTAAAATCACCTAGAGATGAGGCTAAATAATCCAGAAAAAAAAGAGCCAATATTGTATGGTCTCATTTAGAAAAAACTTATGGGAAAAAAAAAAAAAACGTGGCCTAGATTGTAAGCTCTTATAGCAGTCACATTCAGTCTGGAGTTATCATTGTTATTTCTGGATTTTGAGAGGCTGTGTTATATATACCTATAACCTGGTGTATAGAGATAAGAATGAAGCCAATGGGGTTGAGATTAAGGTAATTCAGAATACAGGGCTAAGGAATACATTGTCTGTATTTTAGAACCTCATCTACTCTTTGAGACCAAAGGAAGAAAGGTTTATTTTGCCCAGAACCTAAATTTTCTATAGCATATAATCTAACTCAACCTGTCTGGAGAAATCACTTAAACAATCCAAACACAGGGACCCCAGAATAAGAGTGAGGTTCTTTAATCCTGTATAGCTTGATGTAATGTCTGGATACATCCCAGAGTATATTAAGCAGATAATCAAGAAGTATTGGCAAAATCCCTTGAGGGATGGGAGAGAAAATACAGAACAATTAAACTTTACCACTGGAGAAACTCCTGATACTGTGTCAAACATTAAGGACACCCAAATCAATAGGTCAAGCCCTCAATCTTGAAGCTGGCTCTTCTGAAGTTTATATAAGTAATGGAGAAGCTTAGCCAACCTATAGGTATGCTTAAGAGTTACTTCGAGAGGACCTCTTTTGTTGCTCAGGTGTGGCCTCACTCTCTCTCTATAAGCCCAACTCTGCAAGTGAAACCAATGCCCTCCCCCCTACACAGGACATGACATCCAGGGATCAAAGTCTCTCTGGCAGCATGGGAGATGACTCCCAGGGATGAGCCTGGCCTTGGCACTGTGGGATCAATAATGCCATCCTGAACAAAAGGGGGGAAAGAAGTAGAGCAAATAAAGTATCAGTGGGTGAGAGAGTTCAATTAGACTTGAGAGGCTACTCTGGAGGTCACTCTCATGCAAACTTCAGGTAGACATTGCTACCTATCATAACCTGCCAACCCCCAACCAGCACCATTCCAGCCAATCCTAAAGAACACCTAGGGCAATATATAAGATTCTACAAAGGTTCCATATACTAATGTAACTTTTAAGAACCTACAATCTCCAGATGGGTTCCTGGACCAGAAAAGTCCTGAAAAGCATAGGGGGCAGCCTTTCAGGAACATCAACTAGTTCCATCTCCCTATCCCATATTACTGACAGCCCCTTCCAACATGAAAAAGTTAGAATGGGCACTGCCCAAATAAATATCCCTGAACAGTGGTAGAAAGATCAAATGTGATGGTGGAGTTACAGAGAAGGTGGGGCTCAAGAAATTAGTATGATCGCTGAATCATTATACTGATTATTTCTTTTAGTCTACAGTATCTTAGAGTAGCTAGAAGTAAAGACCTAAAATTGTGGAATTGTAATCCATACCAAATTCTGAAATCTGATCTACTAATTGTTGTGATGAACTTTGAAATGTATTGCTTTTTTGTATCTTTTTTTTTTCACAAAAAAAGAAAAAGAAAAAAATAAACTTGCAAAACATAAAAAATCACCCAGAGAGTATTTAAATAATACTCATACCCATGACAAACTCCAAATCAAGTGACTCAGAATCTCTGGACTGGGGCTTGGACGTAGGGTTGGTAGTCACATTTCCAGATGACCTGCTACAGTAAACACTCACTGACACACAGACGCACACCTGCATACTTGCACCCACACATACCTAGTTGGTTTCCATTTCATACACTAGCCCCTGTTCCCTCTCTCTTCCAAGACCCATACCGAAAGACCAGATTGTACATTTTTTTCCTACATGTGCACTTTAATTAATTAAAGAGCACTGCCAAGATAAAACCTGAGAGTAGGTAACCAATTCCTTTCTTCACAGGGCATGTTGAGAATATGCAGAATTAATGGCCCTAAATATACAGATTTTAAATTCCTCTTGATGGGACACATTTAGGGAATGAGGGTATACAGAAAAAATGAAAGAAACAAACTTCCAATCATGGCAAAACCTAGTGGTGATTTCCTGATAAAATAATAATAATCCATTCACTATCTGTATAATATTATATGCATAATGATTTTATTGTATCTTTGATGCACAGAATGGAACTTTGCTAGCAAATGCCAAATTAAAGGCACTTGCCCTTTAGCTAAAATACTGTCTTCTTCTAAGGGTAAAAAAAAAAGAAAATCACTTCCATTTATCACTACAATTTATTGAAAAGTGGGGGTGGGGTGGGTGAAGACTGTCACTCAATGAAACCACTTCCTTGTCCACTTCTTGTCTCTCTCTCTTTCATCGAACTAAGGAACTCTTTAAATATACGTAGCAATATATAACCAAACTTTCCCAATTAAAAGTTGTTAGACTACAGATTTTCAACTTTTCAGTCAAATCATATCACCACCCAAAGTATTTGACCAAAGCACTTATAGATGTGAACAGAATTTCACTAAACAATGCACATTGTTTATTTCATTCATTTAACATGTATTGAATTGCCAACCACCATGCTATGCAGTAGGAATAGAAAGTCTAACATATATGGGTCCCAATTCCCCAGGAGCTCACAGCCTGGTACATGAAATAGGCTTCTACATGAATAATTGTATTAAACTGAGTAAAATGCTAAAATGCAGAAGATACAACAACTATTTCTCTTGCTGGATTAGGTTTGGTGGGTTTTTAAGTAATACGTATACCCACTAACCACAAGAGACCAACTGCATCAGAATCTCTAGGCAGGGAGTTGGGCAAAGGGTTGAAAATTGGGGATTACAGAAGGTTTCGCCAAAGAGGTGACAAGCCAAACTGGCGTTTCCCTACACCTGACAGCCTCAACCAATGGTGGGTATCAAAATACAGTATGACCTTATATACACACAACTTGAAAAAATTATTAGACTCGATCACAATAATGCATGACCTCAGCGGTTTTAAAGTTTATTCACAATTGATACTATATAGTCAAACTAGATCATAAATATTTGCTCCCATGGTACCTGGAACTTAGAAATGTTTAGTCTAGAATGAAAGTTACAAAACTATCTCATAAAATAAGAAGTAAATTATTTTGCTGATATAGTTCTTTCAAGTAAAGGTTTATGTAATGAGATAGGAACAACTCTTTAAATTTGGTTCATTAAGGGAAAATTAAGTGGCATATATGGGAATCTATATTTGCTAACATACAAAGCACTTTAGCAGCTAAGAAGGATTTTTTTTTCATCATTTGGGACACAAGGATGGAGATATAACTTCTCTTTTCATTATACAAAGAAAGTCTTTGGTTTATCATAACTTGACATCCTGCAAGCATTTCAGATATCTATATACTTTGGTTATATAAATGACTAGTTCTCTAGTAAGTGAAGAGGCAGTCATCCTCATTTTGCAACCTGAAGGATACTGTGCCACAATGCCTACAGAACAGTGTCCAATGGTAGGTAATGCTATCTTCTTCTACTTCAGCTGAAATTCCTTAGAGTCACAACAGTGTGTTGGATAACACAGGCAGGATTTGTTTCCAGTAGCAAATCTAAATGCAAATAGGCAAGGCTACATGGGCAAGCAGGAAGCATTTCCTATTCTCATCTAAGATAATGCTAACATGGTCTCATGAATAAGACCAAGTAATGTTTACATCATCTGGGCGTATACAGCCAAATGATGATGATGATAACAAATCAGCCTCAAACAAGTTTCATAGGGTTGGATGTTGGATGGAGGCAAGGTTTAAGTAGCTAAGTGAGAGGTAAGGATGGGGTGCCAAGTGCCTAGGAAAAGGGATTGTTTAATAAGCTAATCTTAGTGTCACAACAACATGATTTAGGTCTCAGCTCCTACATCTCTAATACTCTCCTCAAGAAAGAAGACGCACTGATAAGGTGGCAGTAGGGTGGGTGGTACCATATAAACCATATTGTACCTACGCTTGTCTCAGGATGTGAGCATGGTTATTTTGTATGTAAAGCACACATGAGCCTGTATATCTTTGCCCATATGGTTGGGGTTAAGTGCAAGTTTGTCTGGGTTCTAACAGAATGAACACCAATGCTGGTGTGAGACAAATGCTTGTTATCCAGCTGTGGATAACCAAAAAAGTGAAACATGGAGCAATGAGTACTACGTACTACAACCACAGGGGAGACTAAAAATACAACACATGAAACATCACAGAGTATTTTTGCATAATTGGAGAAATGATTTTTAGGGAGTCCTTAGACAGGTATTCACAGGTCAACAAAAACTTACAAGGCCGTGTAACCCTGCAACCACTCCTGTATAGAGAGGATGTGTGTGGAGCAGAGACATGGAGCACAGAGAAAGAAGCAATCCCTGCTTAATGTGTGTTACTACAGTCTATGTTTGGCATGGCTAACATGCAAAGCCACTTTCTTCCACAAATGCATAGGCTTCACAGTAAAAAGTTTATAATGTTATTAAGAAACATGCAAACAGGGACAGTGGAAATTTTGTATTTAATGTACACTCTGCAACTGCAAACACAAAGACGGTAGGTTCTCTGAAAGATTATAAAACCCCTGATAGGAATTATTGACTACTCTGATATTCATCAGAATGAAACATGGAAGAGGATAAATTAGTGACAAAGATTCAGGGGGAGGAAAAAAAAAGAGGAGGTTCCAAGATAATTACCAAAGCTGTGATTTCCTTTGGCTACAGCTAATAAATAGCTTATTTTATCAATTAATTAATTTATACTTTGATGGGAATGATTGGAAACTAACCCCAGCACTAAAAGGTATTCATATTCTTAATTCTTTAGTGCCTGAACTGTTCATGGTTTATTTCCTTGTATTAATTCAATAATTAGAAAAAAATCCTTAATTTTAGTTATTTCCATGGAAAATAATCAATCTAACAACAAGAGCAGCAATGACAAGCAAATCCAGCACCTAAAGTCAGTATGGAATTGGTTAAGAAAAAATATCCCAATGGATACACTCAACTTCATTTGCAATAAAGAGTCCAAAGCCTAGAATGGAAATAAAGAGGACTTCTTTCTTACAGTGGCTTCTCAAAGAACGAACCTAAGAATACACGACTTAGAAAGACATTGGTACCAAAACAAATATTTGGGAATGACGGCTTGAAATTTTCCTTTTTAAATAAGCATTCTAGGAGTCTTTTTGTATCTTAGAGCTTGAGAAGTATTGCCGAAGAGATGGAACAGCCAAGTTACTGATTAACCCCTCTAGGATGAAGCTTAAGTTCTCAGGGTGATTCTGCTGAGTAGCTAGGAACATATAAGCAGTGATGGCTAAAGAGATATGGAACACTGTCCTGGAATTATGTACAGAAAAGCTTTAATGTAGTAAGAATGGTATATCTAACAAAACCCTGCTTCATTTCACTTATAAATTCAGGAAAAACCTGCTACTGTTCTCAAGAACTTTGCCACAGTATTCTGTAGCAACCCAACACTGTTTGCATTTCCATGGGGCATACATTTTAGAAGCCAGTTCTTGACCATCCAATATTGTTGCTAGGACTTCAAATCTGTAGGATGGAAATCTAATTGTGTGATGCAAGCAAGAAAAGATGCAGGAAGGATCATTCCATCCTTGTTATTTAATCAATGGTAAGAATGTTTGTATTTGTATGTGGTTATGTCTCATAAAAACAAATGATCATGGTGAAGAATACACAACTATGTCATGATATTGTGAGCCACTGATTGTATGCCATGTATGGACTGTATGTTTGTGAAGATTTGTCAATAAAATATTAAAAAAAAGAGAGAACCAAAAAAAAAAGAAGAAAAGTAAAAGATAAAGATGTTATTTTACTTTTATTTATTCCTTTTCAATAAAAAAAGATGCAAGAAAGAGCAGAGAAAATAAATGAAATAAAGGTCTACATGGTTTGACTTATGAAAGATGAGTTCTTTGCACACAATGCTATTTGAAACGACTGGCAAGTATGTGCTAAGAATCACCTTCACTAGTGAAGTTTTTTCCCTTGGGGACGGATCATGAGTGTGTAATTGAACCTTGCCTTATTATACTTCCATTTCCTTTCTAATTATATGAATGTGCTCCATATATACAAAATTATATACCTATTCCGTTAAACAGTAACATTTTACTTTACTCAATAGTCTTTTTAGAGTTTAGGCTATCTGGGCAATCTCTGTTTATAGATGTTTACAAAGTTATATTATTTTATGTAAACTAATGAATATATCGGTCCTAATTACTTGATACATTGCTTGGAAAAGGGAGGCATTTTCAATTGTTTAGTTATCCAGTACTATTAATCAATCTATTTCTGTAGCTTCTAGTTTCTCATCTCTCCTTCAACGAGGTCAGCTGGTTGTATTTTGCTTCACACTGATATCCTAATCTCAAGCTCTACATTCAGAAAACCGGGGATAACAGGGCTCCTTTGCAGGTCTTATTCAAAAGAGTGGTTTCCCAGAAATGTTCACATTGATTTTAATGCATGTTTAATGTATTGATCCCTCAGTAAAGAACACACTCTGCTAATTCACATATCATCCCCAGTGTCATTCTTTTGATTTTTCAACCAAAGTTAACGTACAGAATAAGAACATGTTTTTCTTTGTTTTACCTCAATCGCTTCAAGGAAAACATAATTCTATAATGACCAATTATAGCCAAACACCTGCTGCTCTGAAGAGGCCCTTGTCAACATCTATCTAAACTGATGAACAACGGCTTTCCATGATTTGGGGGAAATGAGCAATAAATGAACAGTCCATTTCTTACCCGAAAAAGTCACTGACAGTTTATTCCAAGGGAGCCCGCAAAATAATTGGGATTTAATAGAATTAGCTATTTTACCATTGTTTAAGAAAAGTTTTGCTCTGGGCTAAGTATCCTAGGGGTAAGGACTCTAAGAAAAAGACTAAAATTTCCTGGATCCCTTGCAGCCAATATTTACTTACTATAAATCCAACCATCAAAGTCATCCTCTACTCTAATATTACCTCTTGCTATTTTTCTTATGACCCAGAAACTCTGATCAAGCTGAGAGGTAAACAAATTGAATGGGTGAATCAGTTGAGCTCAAGTCATATCAACAATTTTGTGAATTTAGCAACATTACTAGGAAATCTTGCACAAAATTATGCAAGCATAATTACATTTAACAGAATGGGGGAAAATCTTGGTGCACTATCAAAAAGGCATGTGGGGTGGGTAAGTCTCTGGAAAAGAACAGTTAAGCAGATTGCCTGGAACGGATAATGAAGCCATTTTATCTTGTTAAAATCCCATCTAAAGCTTAAAACAAATGATTATTTATTTACAGAGTAAACAGGCAAACACGTATATTTTAATATGTCACAGGCATGTATGATTCGTGTATATATACACACACACATAACATACACAAACACATACGTACAAAGATACCCAACCAGCAAAATATATGCATTCCTCAATTTCGACATATTAGATGGCTAATAAAATGTTGTCAGGGCCGTGGCACCATGGGATCAACAATGCCATCCTGACCAAAATGGGGAAAAGAAGTATAACTAATAAGGTATCAGTAGCAGAGAGAGTTCAAATAGAGGCGAGAGGCTACTCTGGATGTTGCTCTTACTCAAGCGTCAGGTAGACCTTGCTACCTATCATAACCTGCCAACCCCCAACCAGGACCATTCCAGCCAATCCTTAAGAATACCTACAGCAATACATAAGATTCCACAAAGGCTCCATGCACTAGGGTAACTTTCCAGAAACCTACAACCTCCAGGTGGGTCCCTGGTCCAGATAAGTCCTGAAACCTAGCCCAGCCTCTCCAGAACATCAGATAGTTCCATCTCCCTACCCCATATTAGTGACAGACCCTTCCAATAAGAAAAATTTAGAATGGCCAAAGCCCAAACACCCCTAAAGAGAGGGATGGAAAGAGCAAAGGTAATGGTGGAGCTATACAGAGAAGATAGGATTTAACAAACAAATATGACTGCTGAATCATTAAATTGACATCTCTTTTAGTCTCCAGTATCTTAGAGCAGCTACAAGTAAAACCTAAAATTGTGGAATTGTAACCCATGTCAAACTCTGAAATATGTTCTACAACTAATTGTGGTGCTGTGCATCGAAATTTATTGCTTTTTTGCATATATGTTAATTTTCACATGCAAAAAAAAGTCTATTGTGATGATAAAAAAATACTTAAGCCCTCTAGCGTCCTATATTCTGGTGCAGCTACAAGGAAAAAAAATCTGAGAGGGTGATATGGTAGCCCATGACAAACTCTGGGATCTGTCCTGTAACTACTTGTTGAAGAGTGCTTAGAAACCATTGCTTTATTTCTTTGTTTTGTATATATGTTACATTATATAATTAAAAAAAGTTAAAAATATGTTGTCAAGGGACATTTATTTTCCCCTGGCATCCCCAACACATTACTGCCAGCTCTTGCTGCAGCAACAGATGAATTTTATCTAATTGTATCTCTGAGGCTGAGGCTTAATGGAGAATAAATACTATAATATGTAGGAACTAACTATGATTATTGGATTACTGTAAAACTTCCTAATTAAATGAATATGCTTATTCTTTTCATCTTAGGTAAAGAACATAGAAGATAAAGGAAAACAATAAAATAAAAAGATTATTTTATTTTGTATAATTGGAAAATCTAATTCCTGTTACCTGGACTTCAGATATATCTGTCTAAATCTATGTCTATATAGGTATCTGTATCTATATTTACCTATATCTGTATATTTTTTCTTTACTTCCTTAATAAGGAACTATTCAAACTTCTTTTGTCAAATTTGGGAAAACTAAAAACTTCTTTTGTCAAACATGGGAAACCTAACACAGCTATTTCACTCTAAGGCTCTAAACATAAGCATGGAAATAAAAAGGTGAAAGCAAAAGCCATTAAGAAGGAAAGAGCCCCTTATTGTGAAAGAGTGTACCACTGAATAAGAAATAAAATGGCTGAACCAGCTCTATCAGAGACAGAGCATTCTTCTAAAACATGCTGCAAAGATCTCATCGGCTATCCTACCCTTCTCACAAACTCTTTGCTTCTGTATTATTCAAAGAGGGATGTTGGTATAGGGAAAGGGACATTATATTTGAACTTAGGATATATGAGTTTGACTGCAACTTCATCTCTTCATCTTGATGATGTTACTTAATCTTTCTGTGTGCCAGTTTGTCTGGAAAATGGACATAAAAATATTCAGGGCTACTCAGAGATCCAAAAGCGATAATGAATAGGAAAGAGCCTGTAACAAGGTAAGATGCTCTGAATTTGTAAAGTATACTTGTTACCTGCATACTATTGTTATTACATCAGTGAATAAATTCAAGAGTTATGAGCCTTCAGCTGAGTTTAAGGAAGAATACATACATTTGAAGCTTAATCATTGTGTGAGCCTCTTCATATTATCATACTTCAGTTATTATGATTTCATCTTAGATTCTAATTATATATCCAGTTTTCCTTACTCCATTAAGTGAGTTTTTACAGGAGTCAAGTTAAATAAAGGCCCTTTAAATTGTTCATGACATCAACAGTTGCCATGGACATACTCTTTTTGCATCTTACCCTGGTACAGTCAAACTCAATTAACTATTCAGTGTGGTAAAGCATCTTTTGCATTTTTCAGTAAGATTCTAAGTGTAAAGGTTGTACTTATCTTTCAATTAAGTTATACATCTTTCAAAAAATAGCTACCCGGGTGAAGCAACGGCAGTGGCACAATCACAGATTGTATTCACTGTAATTTAGCAGACAAAAATGCATCCAGTTATATTATTATTATTTTTTGTATGCTGTATGACGGAGTCACATCTCATTATTTTTCCCTATGAGTATCCCGTTATTGCAGCACCATTTGTTGAATTTTTGTTTGTTTTGGGGTTTGTTTTGCTTGCTTATTTATTATTTGTGAAGTAGATGGACTGGGAATCAAACCCAGGTCTCCTGCATTGCAGGCCAGAATTCTGCCACTGAACCACCCCTGCACCACCACCAGCTCTATTATTTAAAAATGTGTTCCTAGTAGTTTTTCAGTGTAGGAACATCAATTGGACGGAACACTGAAGAGAGAATCCAAAGGCATGTGTTGGTTAAAAAATCTGGGCAGAGATACTGCCCTGGGGGATCTCTCTGTGGTTTATTTAGTGGTACCCAAAATTAACTCCTCAGAGATTTGGAATATTTGTCTGATATTTCAAAACATCAGGACCTTCTCTAAATAACCTCTTATTCACCTGGGAATGTGCCACTGATTTGGCTAATGGCAGAATCTAGCTATGCAACAAGTTAAAAGGTCATGAGGATTCCAAGGGCCAAGTTTCAATGAGACGGGTAGTGCAGGCCACGGAGCAGCTCTGTAAGCATTTTATCATTATGGATTACAATAGAGATGACGGTCCCTTCTCTCAATTCAGGTAAAAACGATTTGAACAAGTTCACATGCCAGCTTATACATCACGCGGCTGTTTATTACTGTGATGATTTTTTAAGGGGCAGTATAATTTCTACAATGCTTTCAGCCTCACTTCTACTTATCATTGGGATCTTAACACTTCCTGAAGTAAACTATTTTTTAATTATCTGAATGCTAATTAATCTGTCACTTCACATGTGGCCTAAGAAGTTCGAAAATATGGTGTCTAATTCAGAAATATCTTTTTAATATCACTTATCAGTTTGAACTGATTTACATAACCCTTCTTTCTCTGTCACAGACATAAAACCATCCTCTAAACATACCTCCTGGAAAAAATATTAATGCTCCCCCCCAAGTATGGCAAACGTTCTCTCTTGGTAGAAGGTGGCTTAATGTCACAGCTTCAGGTAATATTATAAGGGGTCATGTTTAATTAAAAAACTGTAAGTCTATAAAAAACATAATTACAAATAATAGTATTTACATAGCACCTATTCTATATCAGAATGTACCACGTAGAGCCTTAGCATACACTGACTCTAACCCCTACAGCTAGATTAAAAATTATGCATTATTTTCCCATTTTACATATAAGGAAAGCGGGTTACAAAAAAAAATTATGTAACTTTATCAAGCTCAACTGCTATATTTTGAAGCAGGATATCAATATCAGTTTGTCTCTCCAAACCCCAGGAACTCTGCCAAGACATAAAACATATGGTACAAGCTAAGACTAATGATATTAAAATTATAAATGCTAAAGTATTTTTCTAACTTATTATTAAACATTTATTTTTTTCTTTTTTACAATATGCTATATTTATAATCTTTGAAACTCAAAATAGCATTTACCTCCTTTGATTAAGTGGTAGCACACAATACTCTGAGTGAGGTAGAAAACTTACATATATAGGTATGCATGGATGGATCTATGTCTGTTTGTCCAACTTCATGTGAGTAATTTCAAGGGATGCAGGAATCCCAAGGTAAACCAGAACTTTTGGGTGACTAAGCAGATTCCCAGAACATAAGATTTTCAGTTACAAAATCGAGAAAGTCCCAAACCCACCAGGGCAAATTGGTCATCCTACATGTAATATTTATCTAACTTAAATATATATATATATTTTACTAGAAGCTAAGGCATTTGGTTTTGTATAAATTATGTATGGAGATGGGACTAGGAAAGAAAACGAAGACTTTACTAATTCAAAGCCTCTACATTTATCTTCACATCAACAAGGAGAGTTTAGTGACACATTCTAAGCGAGTGCAAGGATGAGGAGTTGGTCTTTATCCATTTTATTTTGTTTTTATCGCACTGGAATGTAACAGGAGAGGAAAGATTTACTGCTTTATCTTTCATCAAGCTAATACAAGAGTTTTCAGAATTATCCAAAAAGGTTTTAAGCATATATGTCCTACTGATGTTTTAAGTGAGTGCATCAGTGGAAGAGTTTGTTTGGTGAAAAACAGTATGTGGACTAAATATATTACAACTTTCTAAGTTGACCATTTTCTCATTAAAAGGAAATAATACTAGTATAATCACTTATGTATTAAAATAGCGATTCAATTTCTAAAAGACTCAAAAAAGTATAATTCAGTATTTTATAATAATTATTTTCTAATTACATTTTTATTCTTATCACTGCACTAAGTCATACCCGTATTTTCATGCAATCCATACACCAAACTTCTTTCTAAAATAGACAAGCTCCAGCAGCTGCTCTCTATAAACATAGTACCTTCTACATAGGGACGTAAACATTCTTATAATTCAGAGCCTCACTTTTTCTAGGGTTATGACAAAATGCATTTTTATTCCAAATGACAAGTAAGGACTAAAACAATTCAGTTTATGTTCTATTAATCAACAATTCAGAACAGTCTCATTTTGTCAATCCAGAAGATGAGAAATTGGCTAGGGACCACCAAATCAGATTTTCACTATCCCTTCAAATCAGATTTCCTCTACCCTTTGCCCTTACTGATAGACTCTGTGGTAAAGCTCAAAGCAAACCAAGGTCATACTACCAATATACTTTTGGATGCTATTGGATAGAATTATTTTTAGACTTCTAAATAGTCTCTTATCACTCTCCATTCTCATATGCCAGGGATAGCATTCTGTAGAAATTCACAATTTGCAAGGAGACAATAACCATATAGCCCACTCTGCCTTACAACTGTTAAGTTAAAAAAAGACAAAACAAAACAATGAGAGTAGTTACTCTATAACAATTCTTATTAAGCAATCGTAGAATTTAGAGCTGGTTTTAGGCCATGACCAGAGAACAGAGAAAAACAACACCACCAAAATATCTTTCAATTAGTAGTGCAAATAGAAAACTCTCAGATGTGTATTATATCCTCTGACTTGACTCAAGTATTTGATAACATTCACAAGCCAGAGCTCAGGAGAGTTAGCAGACTCAGAAGGCTAGATGTAAACAGTGACATGATTGAATTTATTAAATCAATCCATTTACATTAGGAAAATATCCCAAAGAATCACAGGATTAGACCTTTTGAATTTTCTTATGTTTACACAGTTTTCTGATTATTTTTATCACTATGAATTCAGAGAGGCCAGATCATTCAAAAGTTTACTATAAACGGAAAGAGAAAATGTCAAAATTCTAAAGCATACATAGCAAAAGTCATCCCAAGGATATCAGATAATTCAGAACTTTTTAAATTCAACTTTGAAAATGGGCCTACCTTGTGCTTCTTTTAAAGAATTCAAAAATACTTTTTGCACTAAGTCAAAAGTGAATTATAAGGTAGGACATTCACTAACATAAGAAAAACAACTGTTATTACCATATGACCCCATTTTCTGAAGTGTAAATAACAAAAAATGATAATTCATAGTTACAAAATGGGGTACAAACATCTTGCACTATGAAATGCGGTGAAAGGTCTATTATTTAATATAGGATGTGATAGCCCAAAATAACTTAATCACTCATAGATCAACTGTTAATTAAAACAGGTAAACTACAACATTAACTTTTAAGAGACTGACCCAAGATATCAAAATCCAGGTTGCTGGATTTTAAAGTGTAAGTTTTTTAATTTTTTGAATAGCAAGTAATTTTTCATATCTACGCTTTAAATCTGGGGGAGTTTTACCTGTCCAGTTTATTTCAGGAGACCACAGCCTATAATTTGTCTACTTAAAGGACCAAGGAGTAAAAGCAGACTAATACATCATTTTATTGCCTGGTAGAAAAATGTGGAGGGATTCAAATTATTGGACTTGTCTACAAATGTTAAATTTGTTGCCAAGAAACAGCTGCTTCTAAACTCACTGCTCTTTAGCAATTCAAAAATCATAAGAGCTGGTCAAATCCACTCTTCTAAGGAGGAAACCTCTCAGACTATCTCAGAAAATTATCACCCCACACCGGGTTACTTTAGCAGCAGACAAAGGGTCTGGACATATTGGGCTGCGTAAATGCAATATACCGTTTGGTAAATTAAAGTTCGTTTGTTTTTGTTTTGTTTTTTTTGAAATATAAACATAGGTAGCAACCAACCTTTCATTCTTGCTCTTAATGCTTAATAAAACTGTTAACACCTTGGAAAGGTGTGCAAATCCACTTGTAGTAAGCAAGTTTCACAGCAAGAACAATTTTGAGGACTCAAATATGTTTGTAGTGTTGGTTATGGATGCCATTTGAGAGGTTAGAGCCCCCCTTTTCCTGGGGAATTCATAAGAAATGCTTCTATTTTCTTTGTGCGACATATTTCAAGCTTTATTCTAGGAAACATCTTTTATACTCACTTTCATTCATTCGTAGACAAACTTTCTCTCACTCATTCATGAATATGTTGTTAATCATATGCAGGATTTATAATTGAAGAATGGGATTTGAATCTTGTTTTCTCCATGTCATAACTGTGTGATATTAGGCATCTTAATCACCCTCTCTGTAAAATAATAATAAACCAGGAGGTGTGAGCGGAGTTCAGTGGTAGAATTCTCATCTGCCATGCGAGAGACCCAGGTTCCATTCCTGGCCAAGGCATTTCCCAAACAAAGAAACCAACAAAAACAAACAAAAACTCAACAAATGGTGCTGCAATAATAGGATACTCACATGGAAAAAGAATGAAATGTGACACCACCATACAGCATACAAGAAAATTAATATTAATAACAATAAACCAGATCATACCTAACAGGAGTTATTTTATATATTCAACGAGGATATTAAAATATATAGCACAGAACACAGTAGCATAAGGGGGTACTAAATAATGTTGGCTCTTGTAATTATGCTGACGGTATAATTATCACTTAGTTCTCTATGTATCTTTTTTTTTTTTTAATTTGCATATGGGCAGGAGGCACCAGAGATCGAACTCCAGACCTCCAGCACGGCAGGTCGGAGCTCTGCCTGCTGAGCCACGGCAGCCACCCTCTCTATGTATCTTTAATGACTGAGCTGAATCTTCTAGTTCCCCTGCTTATAATGTACTTTTTTCTATATTTATTCAAAGTTTAGATATCTTCGAGACATCACCTCCTCTATGAAACTAATCCTAAGTCGGCCAAACTGAATGAGCCATTCCCTGTTCTGTGTTCCACAGTTCGCCAGTTAACTCTTTTCCAATATTTGACTGAATATATTTTAATTTACAGTTTATATTTGATTTCTTATTGACGTCTGAATACTGTGAAGGCTGAGATGCTACTTTACTCATTTATACCTGGACCAGAGCCTTCTCATTGCACCTTGCACATTAGGATTCAAAACTGGGGGGCTGGAATGGGCAGTGATATAAGAGAAAATGAATACACCACAATCTCTGCACCGAATAGCAGTAAATTTTCTAAATAAGAAGTTGCCAAGAAAATAAAAGGAGTAGAAAAACTAATATGCACATGGCTTAGGACAGAAAATAATAATTGCTAAATGGCACATTAAATATTGATGTAATTCAGATATTTAAAAAGTATGTGATAACATAACTTTAATATAAGACTCTGAAAGCTAATTATTTAATCTCTAAAGAACTGTGCCATATTTTAACTTGAGGCATTTCTTGCTAATTTGTGATCATTATCTCAGGCAAAAGTGACACAGAATGGGGAGGGAAAAGGTGAAGATAATAAAAATAACTGAAGATGAGCACATACTCTCGTCCAACCAGCCAGGCAGAAACAAAACGTGAAGATGGAGGGCTCAACCAAATGCTGGCCATGAAAAGTGCCATGATACTTGTTGCTACTCAATTCTTAATTAAAGGCTCCACTCTAAAATGAAAAACAAACAAACAAAAACAAAAACAAAAAGACAACACCGATGATAAACATCAGTAGAGAAGAGACATGTTGTGACTTTTAGTGAAATAAAAATGTATTAAAAACCTGTCAATCATCCCAGAGCCTGCCCATGCCAAATATATATATATCTGTGAATCATAGTTCAGTGGTAGAAAGCTCGGCTTCCATGGGGGAGACCCAGGTTTGATTCCTGGACCATGTACGCCACACTCCACCCCTACCACAAAAATAAAGAAATAAATCTGTGAAGCAGCCTTGTTAAAAAGCAAAAGGAAAGCCAAACAGGTTGGGGTTAAAGTAATTCAGAACAGGGGAAAAGAAGACAGTGTCTATATTTTAGAACCACACATACTCTTTGAGACCAATGAAAGAAAGGTTTATTTGATCTAGATCTGAAATTTTCTGTAGAGCATAATGCAATTCAACCTATCTGTATAGTTCATTTGAACAACTGAAATAGAGAGCACAGAATGAGAAAGAGGTAATTTAATCCTGTATAGATTATTGAATGCCTGGAAACATCATAGAGTATATTAACCAGATAATCAAAAAGTATTGGCGAAGTCCCGAGAGATGGGAGAAAGATTACGGAACTATTAAACCTTACCATAGGGGAATTCCCTGATACTGTGTCAAACTTTAGGGACACCCAAGTCAACAGGCCATACCCTCGACCATGAGGCTTACTCTTATGAAGCTTATGTAGGTAGCAGAGAAGCTTAGACTACCTATAGGCATGCCTAAGAGTTACTTCTGGAGGACCTCTGTTGTTGCTCAGATGTGGCCTTGGTCTCTCTAAACCCAACTCTGCAAGTGAAATCATTGCCCTTCCCCTTACGTGGGACATACCATCCAGGGGTGAAAGTCTCCCTGGCAACTGGGGAGTTGACACCCAGGGATGAATCCAGACCTGGCACCATGGGATCAACAATTTCATCCTGACCAAAAGGGGGAAAAGTGTAACTAATACAGCATCAGTGGCAGAAAGAGTTCAAATAGAGTTGAGAGGCTACTCTGGAGGTTGCTCTTATGCAAGCTTCAGGTAGACCTTGCTACCTATCATAACCTGCCAACCCCCAACCAGGATCATCCCAGCCAGTCTTAAAGAATGCCTAGAGCAATACATAAGATTCCACAAGGGTTTCAGGCATTACAGTAACTTTCTAGAAAGCTACAACCTCCAGGTGGGTCCCTGGTCCAGATAAGTCCTGAAACCTAGACCAGCCTCTCCAGAACATCAGCTAGTTCCATTTCTGTACCCCATATTAGTGACAGACCCTTCCAATAAGAAAAATTTAGAACGGCCATAGCCCAAACACCCCTAAAGAGAGGTATGGAAAAATCAAAGGTGATGATGGAGTTATATAGAGAAGATAGGATTCAACAAATGAGTATGAATGCTGAATCATTAACTTGATATCTCTTTTAGTCTCTAGTGTTTTAGAGCAGCTAGAAGTAAAGCCTAAAATTGTGGAATGGTAACCCATGTCAAACTCTGAAATATGTTCCATAACTAATTGTGGTGCTGTGTTTGGAAATTTATAGCTTTTCTGTATATATGTTATTGTTCACAAAAAAAAGGGAAAAAAATCGATGGTGATGATAAAAAAGTATTTTAAGCCCTCTAGCCTCCTATATTCTGGAGCAGCTAGAAGGAAAAATATAAGAAGATCATATGGTAGCCCATGACAAACTCTGGGATCTCTCCTGTAATCACTTTTTGAAGAACGCTTTGAAAACTATTGCTTTTTTATTTCTTTGCTTTGCATTTATATTATACTATACAATAAAAAAAAGTTAAAAATCAAAAAAAGGAAACTATCATTCCCAAGGGTGTTTAATCCTCCAAGTTCTGGAAGGAATTTTGTTGACCTAACCATGTTTAAAAAATGAAATTAATGAGCTAATTATTATTCTCAGTAAGATACAAAAGTACAGTCTAGAGTATATTTACATTCTGTCTCTACAAAAGGCCCTATTAGGAGACTAACCAAGTAGTGTATTTACAAAAATGCTTTACAAAAATGGAGATTTCTTGGTCGCTTCTCCCAATTGCAGTTAGCGGAGCTCTGAAGTAAGCCTATTTTTTGCGTCAGCTATAGCCGCTTACTTCCAGCTTCTCTAATTCTCTTTCATGTCTACTCTTCTCCTGGCTCACCTTTCATTTGTCAGTTCAATATTTCACAGGGAGATGTCCCTGATCCTGACTCTAAGGGAATTCCTAGTTATTCTTTCTCATAGCACTTCTTTTCATTTAGAAATTTTATAATGTACTTATGTGTTTTTCTAAGATTTGGCATCTTTAGAGGAAGAAGTCTAAGGAAGGCAAACCCTTTTGGTTATTTTTGTATGTGTAGTGCCTGGGACATTCCATGACAGTCAAGTGCTCAACTGAACCTTGTCAATGACTAAATACATAAGAGGATATATTATGAGGTAAGCCCTAAATGAAGTTGACCGCTGTGTTGGTTCAAAGCTGTTATATACTCCCAGAAAAGATCATGTTTTTTAAATCCATTCCTGTGGGTATAGATCTATTGTGGGTGGGACCTTCTGATTAGTTATTTCAATTGAGATGTGACCCACCTTAAATTCCTTAATCCTCTTACTGGAGTCTTTTAGAAGAGAATAAGGGACACACAGGGAAAGCTAGAGAAGTACACAGGGAAAAAAAAAAAACAGATAAGCTGAGCGACAAGGATGCACCCAGAGAAACCAAAGAGAGGAAAGCCACTGCAGCCAGGAGGTGAAAGCAATGAAACCTGGGAGAGAAGATTAGGTTATTTCAATTGAGATGTGACCCACCCAATTCAAGATAGATAGGTCTTAATCCCTTACTGGAGTCCTATCTGAGAGGATAAGAGAAAGAAACATCCAGAGAGTTTGAAGAGTTATAAGAGTTTCTTATAGACTTATAGACTAAAGTTCCAGGTAAGATTCCCTGTTTCTGAAGAAATGTGTCCTCTTTGAAAATAAGAATTTTGCAATTGACCTTAGTTTCCATTTTCTCTGGCTTTCTGCGGGGGCTCAGAATGAAGTATAAAGCCCAAGGGCCCACCTGCTCAACAACCATGCTTCATCTAAGTCACCATGTTTTTTGCTTGGATCAAGCACCCAAGAGGCTCTCCTGTTCCTGCCCCCTACAATATTTTCTCAATACCACACCAAGAAGGAACACTTGACACATGAATATGATCAGGTCACTCCCTTCTTATAATTCTTCAGTAGCTTCTCACTGTCCTTTGAGACAAATATCCAAACCCTTAGGACCTTTCCTTAATGTGGCCTGCAAAACTCTGCCTGGAGAAGTTCATGCCTAATTGTTTCAAGTTCTTTACTTACACTGGTCTTCCTTCTGAACCTTCCCAGCCTAGGAGCTTTACACAAGCTCTTTCCTCCATTAGAATGGGTTTCCCTCACCTCCCCTTAGTTAACAGCTATTCTTTTAGATCATAGTTCCAGGGTGCCTTCCTAATTGATGTCTACTCTAACGTCAAACTTGGCACAAGGTCCCTTTATACGCTTCTGCTGAATCGAGCTGTTTTACACTGTGTCTATATAAATATTCTGATGACTCTGTGTGCATCTTTCCCAGAGAAAAAGTTTCATGAGAATAGGAACATGGTTAATTGCATTTGTTGTTGTGTTTTTCTTGCCAATTTTATTTGAGCAACCAGTATTTTTATAATCTATTTTCTATATTATACTTGAATGAATAAATGAACTGAAACATTGGAACTTAAGTCTGCATACATATATGCTCCATTGCATGATTTTTCTACTTCATCTTTGTCATTTATTATTGCACATGTTATTTTTAGAACCTCTGTACATCTTTGTGGAAGATAGTGGAGCAAAAAAGACAAAGTAATGAATACAAGATTGGAAGTCATTTATTATGACAGGGTTGTTCAGATTGTTTTACTCCATTACAATATATTTTGATTGAAATGATTTAAAACAAGAGTAAATTATTCAGAACCAAACCATTAATTTATGTTAGCTATGGAAACATGCAGATAATAACTAAGACATTAAAATTATGTCATAATCTTGAAAAATCTTGTCTTGATCATTACACACACATGTAAATAATAAAGCTATAAACGTTAAAAAATAAAAACATATTAATTTATTTTACTATAGATTTAAACACCGTGTTCAATTTTCTGAAAGTTCAGAACATGAAAAGTACTGAAGCAACATAAATTTGCCATGTGTTTATACACACATTAAAAGAAATGCTTGCAGCTTCTGATTGCATGATGATAGGTTTCTTACATAACAGAAATGTTGAAAACACATTAAGTGCATTATTCCTAAAGCAGTACCATCTCCATATTCAGATTTAATTACAGTCTTAACAACCACCTTTTGCTTATATGAAGATGGATCATTTGACTTTTTGTTTACACAACCTTCCATAGAAAGCAGTAATTATTCTGTTCATTTCTTTATTCATTCAACAACCCTGACTTGTATAACTACTCTATGCCAGGTCCTGTGCTAGATTTGGTGGAAAACAGACATAGGTTCTGCCATCAATGAACTTACAGTCTGTTTTGTTCCGTCTTTCAACTTATTTTGATATAATTTCCAATTTTGAGGGTAGTCGCAAAAATAATTCAAACTCTATACAGAACATACAGTCTTTTGAGAGAGACGAGCCAATAACTGCAGCATGGCTTGACAAGTCTCAAGATGTCAGAGTAAGGGAAGCATAGAAAGGAGACTCTAAGGTAAATTAGAAGAGATAGCAAGTGGGAGTTCCTAGACAGATAAGCCAGGCAGAAAAATATGCCTGTGCTATACGAAACTGTACAATGTGCTTAAAAAAAGGCAAGAAGTTTCTTGTTTGGTTTGGTTTTATTTGTGGTTGGGGTCCAGCGCATTTAGGGATATATCTTAGACCAAAGAAGTAGGCAGCATTTTAGGGATCATGCTACAAAGTTAAATAAAGTACTTGAAATGAAAAAGTATGCTCCAAATTTATATACATCCATCCTTGCCCTTTATTTCAAAAATGCATTTGGTCTTTAATGATCTATTGATCATTAAAAATTAAGTAAATATTTAATACAAATGAGCTTATGCAAAATACGCATATTTATTTTTTGTTAAAATAACTGAATTTTTGCTGTCTAAAAACACTCATATGTAGATAGAAAATTTTGAAAACATGTATAAATTCCTAGTCTGAGAAAAGTTTTCAATATTTAAACAAAAGTTAATGACTCACTATCTTGCAAATACGTACATACGGAAAATGCGGCTGCTCTTTTAAATTTCCATTCCTTCTGCCAAATCTACCAACAGTCACACTGGCTATGTGAGCACAGAGAAACAGTGAAAACATAAATGTTAGCACTTATAGATCAGCCACTAAGGGAATGTAGTTTTTCATGTTAACAATTCAGCAGGCATACTAAAATAATCTCTTTATATCCTTTGTTAAGGTTTTATTAAGCAAGTAGAACAATTTCAGGGGAAATTAAAAGGTAGACTATAAATATTAGTCACCATTCATGTTGTGTTTACAGGCAGTTCGCTGATCTACGTCCAGTTTATATCAAACACAAAGAATGGGAATGCAAAAGTGGAAACTTTTTAAAAATTACTTTTATGCTTCTTATTTTGGTGCACACACCCCTGCATCAATAGTTTGGGGGGCTAGTTTTGCTACCTCTGGAAAAGGAAATAAACCTGTCCTATTTTAAATCCCCCATTTTTCAGAAGTTTTGCTTTCCTATGTTAAAGAGATCTTATTTGGTATCTGTTAACAGCACCCACTTTTGCATGGAATGTTCCTTAAGCCATCCAGAAATGCTGGCGAATTTTTAGAAATCAATCACAATTTACTTATCACTATATGTACAAGGTATCCAAAAGAGAATACTACTTGATAGGTAATGGATGCCCATTATAATTCTGTAAGCTCTTTAACAGCATCAAATTTATGGCGGTTCCTAAGAGGGTTAAATCAAACATGACTTCTACCAGAATTTTGGGGAAAGTTTACAATGATCCATGTAACCACACAAAGTACCAGCACACAGGTGACCCTCTTCAATTGCTTTAGCCTAGAGCATCTAGAAATGGCAAACATAGAAAGATACATAAATAAATTATACTGTCTACCATTTTCCACTCCCCTAGACTCAATTGTGCGCTTTACAAGTAGAGTCAAAATTACACAGAATTTATCTAGTTGTGTGTCAGGACTGTTTTACACGCTCTATGTGCTATAAAGAGCCCACCACCAAATGTAAATAATAATCCATAGTCTCAAGAATCTTATTAGTTGAGAAAATAAGTTGTATCTTAAAAAAATTAATTTTAGACTTTTATGACCTCAGAGACATCCTAGGAGAGCATGCTATGAAAAATTCTTTTTTAAAATACTTTCTTTGAACCAGTTGCACAGGCATTCTAGACTATTCCAAACAAAAGCAAAAAAAAAAAAACAAAACCACAATTTGTGAAGTTCTATAAAACATCTGATTCAAAATAATGAAACAATGAGAGTGTTAAATAAAGGTCTAGTCCCATTTCATAGTAGCATCTAAAAATATATCTCTAGGTTCCCCATATTTTGACACCTTTTCTCCAACACCCCTTAAAGGAACACAAAAATGAATTCATTATTCAAATGTCATTTGAGAATTATTCTTATGACAGTGATCATCCAGTGAAGTTTACACCTGTGTCTGTAATTAGCTTGCTTTGGTCTTTTAAAATTTTACCTTATCACCTTCACTCTTTTCCAATCTTGTGCTATCCAAAACAGTCGTCATGAGGCAACCTAAATTTTAATTGAAACGAAAAATTGAGTCTCCAGCCACATGTGGCTTCTGGCCATGTTAGGCAGTGGACATACAGAATATTTACATCGCAGAAACTTCTATTGGATAATGCTCTCTAGGCAATTTATTTATAATTGTCACTAACAATGCTCTCTGAGCAACTTTACTTAGAATTGTTACCGCAAAGAGCTTATCTACTTATTGATTCTGGCATGTGAGCATGATTTCCCCTATAACATGGTACAGCATCTCTGGATTACAATCACATAACTGAAACTTCCACAGCTGGGACAGAATATTTGTGTAGATTCAGTACAAAAAAAAAAAAAAAAAAGATTCATCCCAGTTTACCAGAGGAGAAAACTGGGGCTCAGCATACAATAACCTGTTTAATAACACAAGACTGGTGCTATTACCATCACAGAACATTGATTGTGCCATTAAATTGTTTTCAGGGTAGGCTGTGGTGGCTCAGCAGGCAGAGTTCTCGCCTGCCATGCTGGAGACCCAGGTTCGATTCCTGGTGCCTGCCCATGCAAAAAAAAAAAAAAAATGTTTTCTGCTGGTGAAGCACCTGTGAGGAAGTTACTAAATATCTGATTCCTCATGGTACAAACCCATTCATCCTGAGTAGGCCCACTACCCAGTTGGATA
>PVIY010004566.1:0-101766 GCA_004026745.1 Myrmecophaga tridactyla
AGAGATTGAGAGAGAGAGAGATTTGAATTTCCCATCTGGAAGAGGAGCTGTAGCACGTCAGGGCCCGGCCGAGGGGCGTGATTGGAGGGTGCCTCCGGCAGCCGCCCGCAGCAGTAGCAGCGGCCCCTGCTCTCCGGGCGGAGTTACATGAGGCGGCGGCGGGAGCCGGAACAGCAGAAGGAACCGCCTCGCTGGGTCGGGCCGGAGCCCTGCAGTGGCTCAGACGGTTGCGGGGACCGCCAGGTCGGTGCTGGCCGCGGGCCGGGAGGGCGGAGTCGGGCTGTGGGCAAAAGGGTCCCGGCTCTCGCCTCGAGGCCGCAGCGCAACCGGGGAATCTGGGGTGTCCGGCTTTCTGGGGGACAACTCCCAGGACTGCCTGGGCGCGGGAATGGGGATCTGCGCGGCCGCGGCGGGTCCCCTCCCGAGGGCGCTCGCCGTGGTGCTGAATGGACAGCTCCCTGCGAGAAGGAACCGAGCGGACGGGGGAAGGCTGCTCCCGACTGAGCAGCAGACCGGGAAGAAGTCGAGTCGTAGGCTCCGGAGCCAGAGACCCCCAGGCAGAATCCCAAGACAGCTCGGCTCCCGGGGAGGCAGGACCGTCCCGAGGGCGTCGGGAGGTTCAAGTTTGAGCCTGCAGAATAACTTAGAGCTCGCGGAGGTGGGGGTGAGGGACCGTCGGGCTATGGTTGACCCGGAGCCCGCCAGGGCAAATCTGCACCTGAGGAGGAGCCGCCCGCGGGGTACATAGAGTTTGGGTTCCCTGAGTGAGTCACTGGGTGGCGGGAGGGGGCCTGAGAGACCGAAGGTGGAGGGGAACCCAAACCCAAGCGTCGGTTGGGGGCTGGGGACTCAATGGACCTTTTATCCTCCTCTCCGGAGAGGCCGAGGTTCGAGCGGTACATGTCGGCTTCCTGGGGTCAGAAGGAGCGGCCTGTCCCCATTAGGTTCCCCGCCGTTAGCCCCACTCTGCCCTCCCCCACCCCCAACAAAGTTTGAGACCCGGCTGGGTCTGGGAGTTGGAGCGATGTGTGTCGGGGGGAGGGGCGCTTTCGGTGGCCATCGGGAGCACCGGAGCAGAGCTGCCCAAAGTGTCATCTCCGCGGGGCCCGGGAGCGGGGCGCCTGGGTTTCTGTCCCCTCTTCTGGCCCGGGACCGGGAAGGTCCCCGCCACTTCCGCTCTTCAGCTGGAGCCGGTTTCCTACCCCCTCCCATCTCCTGCTGCCCCTTCCCTTTCTTCAATGCTTCTCCCTTCCCGGGCCGTGGGAAGAAGGGGGGGGGGGTAGAGGGACATCCTTGTCTCTGCCATTAGGGTAGGGTCCCCTGCAAAAAGCAAATGAGTGTTGAGTGGAGTTGCGGTGTATGTAGCCCGGACTTGAGCCAGAAAACAGACAAACGGAAAAACAGCCACAAGGACAAACACTGCAGGTGTATGAGACTGCCTGTCAGATGGCGGGCCCAGTCCCGAAAGTCGCCTGGGGCTCAGAAGGCAGAGCCAGCGAAGGTGTCTCCACTGGCTTCGGGAAGGGACCGCCTGGCAGAGAGTCGGGGAGGGGTAGCCGAAGACGCTCCCAGCGTCCCGAGTGCGCTGGACGTGCGGAAACCTGGCGCTGCAGCACCCTCTGCCCACCTCGCTGCCTCCCCTCCCCCAGCCCAGCATGCCCGCGCCCACCCTCCCCACCCCCACCCTTCCCGCGCAATGATCGACCAGGGCTTCCTGCAGAAGCGCTAGGGAGCGCCTCCTGGCGGCACCGTCAAAATCCGCAACTACACGCAACCTGCGGGACCTCAGCCCTCCTGCAAGCCTATGGCAAAATAGCTCCAGACCGGGCTGCACAAGAGCTCGCACAGACTCACACGGTGTCTAAGTTCAGAGTTAGGCACTCCGAATGCTCGCGTGCTCGCACTCTCCCTGAAATTCAACTCAGCAAATATGTCCTGAGGCTCTACCATGCGCCAGGAGTTATAGTGACTCTGGGGAAAGAAGAAATGAGCAAGATTGAGTCCCTGCTCTCAGCGGAATGAGAGTGGCCTGGAAGAGAAAAACACATAGCGGGACAGCTACAGCACAAGCCAAAGGCAGAAAAGGCTGCCAGGGGAAGTACCCTGGGGTCTCTAGGAGGAAGACACCATCACATCTAGCCAAGGAGATGGAGAGAAATTTCATGAAGGATGTGATATTTGAAAGGGATCTAGAAAATTAATGCTGCTACTGCTGCTGATCTATTGAGCACCCACTATGTGCCAGACTTTACTTGGATTAGCTCACCTAATCCTAACAAGGTTTGGGCATAGGTGCTAGTACTCCATTTTACGATGAGAAAAGATTAAACCACCTGCTCATGGTCATGTGATAAGTGGTGGAGCTGGGATTTAAACTGGTAGAGATGAGGTCAAGAGGGTCCAAGGCTGTGGGAGTAGCATGACCAGCCCAGGGGTGTTTGGGAAGAATATGTGTCGGGGTATATTGGAAGCAGGCCCACAGGAAGGGGATGAGAAATGAGTTGGCAAGGCAGGCAGGTACTAGACTGTGCAGGACTTGAAGGTCAGCACAAGGACTCTGATCCATTTAACTAGGCCATGGGGAGCCATTGCAAGGTATATATGCATGAGCAGAGCTGCCCCTTAGGAAGATTAGTCAGACGGCCAATGAAGAACGGATAAGAGCTGGAGGAGGGCCATAGTTGGAGGTGATGCACAAATCCAGAACCTGGAGGCCCTGTACTGAGGTATTAGCTGCAGCAGAAGAGAGCAGGGTATGGATGCAGGAAGCATGGCTTGAGTCTCCTTTTCCTTCAGTACCTCCATTCCAAACTGCATCTCACCAATTCTTTCTGTGATCTTTTGTCCAGTGTCTGCCTCCCTCAGCAGACTGAATGCTGGGGCAGGTGCTGGGACTCCCTTGTTTCCTGCCACAGCCCCAGTACCCAGAACAGTGCATGGCCCAGAGAAGGTTCTCAAAGAATATGTGTAATGTGAGCAAGTGAATAAGTGAAAGAATGAATGAAGAATTCACTGACTCTGGAGTTTTGCACTAAGGTGATTGGAACAAGGCCTGCTAGAAGGAAAGATGGTTGGGTGGGATCGTTAACGATGAGACTGATCTTTGAACAGATTGAATTTGAGATTATTGATGTGACAACATCCAGCAGGGAGTTAAATATGCAGGTTTGGAGGGGGGGAGGGGGAGGAACATCTATGGCTAAGGATGAATGCCTAACCAATAAGGGTTCCCAAGGGAGAAAATAGGGGAGGAGGGCAGAGTGGGAGAAGGAGGAGGAGAAAGATTGCTTGAGGAACAGCTACATTTTAAAGGAAAGGGAGGTGATGGTAGAGGGGAGAGAGGGAGAAAAAAACCCTGTCTGAGAAGGAGGATGAAGACCCCAAGAGTGCTGTGTCATAGATTTCAAGAGCAGATTCAAAAAGGCTGAAAAAAATGAGGGGTGTCCGCAGCAGCATCTGACGTTGCAGAGAGATGGCGGGGGAGGGCTGCGAAAACACCACCGGTACTGGTGTTTAGGAGGCCTCTGGCAACTGGTGAGGGCAGTGACAGCAGCAAGGCAGAGGTAGCAGGGCTTAACTGGGAGGAGAGGGAATGGAGGCACCCTGTGGAGAACCCATCATCACAAAGTTAGAGGGCAGAAATTAAGGGAAAGGCAGGGTTCCAGGAAGGACTTGGAAAAGGGAGAGGATGAAAGGGACCTGTGGAAAAGAGATTGAAGATGTGAGGAAGAGGGAGTGATGAATAGGTCAAGGTGGGGATAAGAAGAGAAAATCCAGAACATAGGTGGGCAGTAGGAAACCTCTTCCTTAGGAGCTAGGAGGAGAGGAGGTTGCAGGAGTTCACATTAGCTGGTATTTAATCGTTTTGATAATGATAACAGCCACTATTTACCAGGCCCTCATCATGGATGGGCCAAACACATTCCATAAATTATTTCTAATCCTTTGAAGTGGTATTATAGACCTCATTTTATAAAGAAGACTGGGACTCAGAGAGGTTAAGCCAGTTTCTCACCATCACACAGCGAAAACACAGCAGAATCAGGTCAGGTGTGCCTGACCACAGAGCCCACGTGCTACCCCCTGTACCATGTAAAGTGGAAGAGAAGTTACCTGTTGGGAGAGATCAGGTAGGGGTAAGTTGGGCCTTGAGAAACAGGCAATTGATTAGGAGAGTCACGACAGGGTGAACAGAGAGGTTGCTTAACAGCTGAGAGGGCCATACTGCAATGAAACAGCAGGAATTTGGAGTGGGCCTGAGAAGCATGGCTAAATAATCCCAGTAAGCCCAGACTAGCAGCTACCTAGAATGATAAGGGGGGTGAGCACAAAGAAGACTCGGCCCCTGCATATGGTGGGGGTAGGGGGAGATACATAATGTTTAATGAATGAATGTATGTAGCAGAGGACTCTGTAGAAGATGATGGTTTGGTGATAGATGGTTGAGTTTGAGCGGTGACTGGGGGACATTCAGAGACAGGTTTTCAAGAGGAAGATCCATGTATTTCTTGACTTATTTATTGCCTATTTTCCTATACACACACACAAAATATACTTTTTGGATGAATGAATACAGGGCATCAATGTCAGTGGTCATTAAAGTCCCAAATCCAGGGAAAAATTAGAAAGCAATTGTTTTTGTAAGGCAGGGGCTGAGGTCTGGATTCTAGGGAAAGGCCTATTTAAGAAACAGGAGGAGGAAAAGGAACCAACAAAGGGGAGAGAGAGAGAGAGAAGTCAGAGCTGGGGGGTGGGGGAAATAGAACTGAGTTACAGAACCAAGGAGAGGAGTTGGAGGATATAGTATGGTGGTCAGCAGTTCAAATGCTGAAGGATTCCTCATGCAGAAGCACAGAAAAAAACCTAAAAGATCATCTGGTTCAGGTAAGAGCCTTGCCAGACTTACCCAGCAAGTTAGGGAAGGGGCTGAAACTAAAGCCCAGGTGCCCTGTCAACCAATTTGAAACATCTCAAATTAGAGTTCTGCATCCTCCACCACCACCTGGCTATTCCTTGAGCTCCATGTAAATATGCAGTAGGAACCCGGTGGTTCCTGAAATCACTTTATCATTAAATTGTTCATTTCCTGTTCTTAGAAATACAGTCTTTCACAATGTATTGAATTAAATAAAAACATTTCAATTGACTGAGCTGAGCAAACTTCAAGCCAGGAATCCTGGCTCATGTTGGGTTCTCCTGCATTTCCTTGAAAAGCCCTATTCCCTTTTAGCTTGTCCCCATAAATATGTACTCGGCAGTAGCTAACATTTTATGAGCTCTGGCTATACACCAGGCACTTGGTTGTATCTTCTCATCTCCTTCAAACATCAAGTTAAGGGTGGTCTTAAGAGCCTTCTATTTTGCAAGGGGAAACTTTGAAGTCTTCCCAGGGACCCATAGCCAGTAAGTACTGGAGCCAAGATTGTGAACAAGGGGTGCCTGATGCCAAAGTCAGTGGGGATGTTTTTCCACTTCACCATGACTTTCTCCCTCAAAATGACATATCACATAGAAATCCTCAGATAAGCTCTTGGGCCCCATATTACAGAAAGTTCTCAATCTGCTGATATGTTTTCTCATTTTGAAAGAAATGAGGAAACTCCATCAACAATGAACAGCCCACTGGTGACCTTGAACTCAAGTTGATTGCCGTATCTGGCCCAGTTTCCTTGCCATCATTTCCCAGGTTCACCTTTTTCCTCCCAGCAAATCATAAAGACCCCAAGGCTTTGTAGGAGGAAAGGCCTTTGGGAGTGGGCGTCTGGCCTCAGCTGACCATCAATCCATGTCACAATTTGGCCAGCTCATGCATGTCACCATTAAACTCCTAAAAAGGGGATTGACAGTGTCTTGGTCAATCAAAGAACTGGCGAAATGGAATGGCTAAAATAAAAAGAAGATATATAAGATATGAGTCTGAGCATCAAGGTTCAGATTCCCAGGGATGGAGGGAGAACATGATAAGAATAGTTCCACTTTTACATATTTTGCATCTTGAGATTCCCATTAAGATTTTATTTGGAGAAAAGAAAATCTTTGGAGACAAAAAAGAACAATAAAAAATCTAATAAAAACTGAAAGTTGGTGATTTAGGGAGAGGGGTAAAGGAAACCTAATATTAGCTGAGTACCCCCAAGACCCTAGGCGAAGTACTTTAAAGGCCCTGAGCCCCATAAAGATTTTAACACCTCCAATCCCCCCACCCCAAGTGTTAACTCAAAATAAAAATCAATATTAAGATATAAAACTTACATGTATACGGCAATAAAAATAACTAATTTCTCTGCTTGACTAATTCCAAGAGCTGGATATGTTCAGCAAAGCTGGATGTTCTCACAGTTTTGTTTTGTTGTTTTTTTTTTGTACCGGCTTCTGATCTGCTGGGTTCCTGAGTGCAGGCTTAAGTAGTCTATGAATCAATGCAGTGGCCGTCATCTGCCTGGACTGGAATCCTCTCCAGACTTAACTGTAGCCCAGGGAAAGGCAGCGCTGCCATTTCTGTTATAGAGGAAACTGGGGCTCAAGGAGGTTAAGTAACCTGCTGAGGCTCACGCAGATGGAGTAGGGATGGCATTAGAACCCAGCTCTGGCCAACTCCAAATTCCAGGTGCTTTCCAATACTCCTGGCTTCAATCAAATTAGAACAATATGGTCAAGATGAAGATATGAAAAAAGGGATCAGAAGCCATTTGGCAACATTCACATGCCTGGCACATAGCAAATGTTCACTTAATAGCCTCTTTCCATCTCCTTTCCCCCTGGGTACCAGTGCCCAGGGGCTGTGCCTCAGTCTGATGGTGCCCAGGTGCTTGAACCAGGGTGAGGCTGACATCTGTCTAACTCTACTGCCCTGCCTGTCCAGGAGCCTCTCCTCCCATCTGACCCTCAGCTCCTCTTTTGCAGGTTGCCACATCTCACAGAGCGGGGCCTGCCAGGAGCACTGCATGCAAATTCGAGAGTGGGCTAGGGCACGCTAACCGGAGCCAGCGGCATGGACTTTGTCATGAAGCAGGCCCTCGGAGGTGAGGTCTTCCCTCGCCCTTGGGGTCCCACCCAGGTGGGAGGGGTCATCAGGACGCCGGGGCCCTCCAACCCTCGGGGACCTCTGTCCCAGGGCTGATCTCACCCTCTCCCTTCCCACCCCCGATCCCCTAGGGGCCACCAAGGATATGGGGAAGATGCTGGGGGGAGAGGAGGAGAAGGACCCAGATGCTCAGAAGAAGGAGGAGGAGAGGCAGGAAGCTCTGCGGCAGCAGGAGGAGGAGCGCAAGGCCAAACACGCGCGCATGGAGGCTGAGCGGGAGAAGGTCCGGCAGCAGATCCGAGACAAGGTCCGCACCGCGCCCCCCACCCCCACCCCGCCCTCCGCCGGCCAGCGAGGGTAGGGGGGAAGAGGGGTGAAAAGGGTCCCTCAGAATCCCGGCCTTGGACTCCCTCTGAATCCCAGCCTTAATTTTTTTTCAAATATTTTTATTGACAAATCTTAACACATATACAGTGCATACGTGGTTTACAATCAATGGTTCACAATGCCATCACGTAGTGTGTGTTCATCACTATGATCATTTTTTTAGAACATTTGCATCACTCCAGAAAAAAAATTAAAAAGGTCATAAATCCCATACCCCTCACCCCTCCCTCTCACTGACCACCAGTATTTCCATCTACCCAATTTATTTTACCCCTTATCCCCCCTATTTATTTATTTTTTATCCATATTTTTTTACTCATCTGTCCATACGGTGGATAAAAGAAGCATCAGGCACAAGATTCTCATAATCACACAGTCACACTGTATTCTTGAATACAACCATCTTCAAGAATCAAGGCTACTGGAACACAGCTCTACTGTTTCAGGCACTTGCCTCCAGCCTCTCTAATACACCATAAGCCAAAAAGGCGAAATCTATCTACTGCATAAGAATAACCTCTAGGATAACCTCTCTACTCTGTTTGAAATCTCTCAGCCACTGACACTTTGATTTTGTCTCACTCCTCCCCTTTCGGTCGAGAAGGTTTCTCAATCCCTTGATGGTGGGTCCTGGCTCATTCCGGGAGTTCTGCCCCACGTTGCCAGGGAGATTTACACCCCTGGGAGCCATGTCCCAGCCCTTATTTTAAATCTAGCTCTCTCTGAGCTTCACTGTCCTCATCAGAAAAATGGGTATTGCAGGATCACCTCCTCAAAGGATCGTTTCTGAGGATTCAGTAAGATAATGAGCACAGGAGGTGCTCCGTTATGTTTGTCCCTGCGAGTCCACCATCTTGTTCCTGAAATCCTTGGAACCAAATATTTTTCGTTACTGTCATACATCCTTCCCAGCAGGTCTGGAGCTGCACCCTATGCCACAGTTAAAGGTCTGGTCTCAGCAGCACCATAAATCAAGGCTGTAAAAAGCCTCTCATCAGTTCAGGCAGGTTTTGGCCCCAAAATGTGGCTCCAAACATGAGAAAAGTTCAGTTTCACATTTTGGGGGATTCCAAAATAGCAGATGAGTTATCATGGACAGGGATTAATTTTAGAGGAAAGGACACACAAGGCTTTGTTTTCGTTGTGCATCCGCTAAGGACCAGATATGATCCTACAAAGAAGGCCTCCATGTCCCCATTTTATAGATGACGCAACCGAGGCTCAAGGAGTTTTCCAGAGCCTGAGCCAAGTCTGCATGACCTAGTTCTTCCCTGATCCCCTCCTCCCCCTCCTTCATGCTCTGTCTCTTCCACTCCCCCTCCCCAGTATGGGCTGAAGAAGAAGGAGGAGAAGGAGGCCGAAGAGAAGGCAGCCCTGGAACAGCCCTGCGAGGGGAGCCTGACTCGGCCCAAGAAGGCCATCCCGGCGGGCTGCGGGGACGAGGAGGAGGAGGAAGAGGAGAGCATCCTGGACACGGTGCTCAAATACCTTCCTGGGCCGCTGCAAGACATGTTCAAGAAGTAACCGGTCCTCCTGTTCCGTCCCCACTCCACTCGTTCTTATATATTTTTTGTTTTTTTTCTTTCTTTTCTTTCTTTTTATTCAGTTAAGTCTCAGTTCTGAATGGGGAAAACCTCAGTTGGCCTCTGCTCCCCTTCCCTGGCCAGGGGCTCCTCCCCGTCAGTACTCCCTTGCACCCACCTTCTTCCCGGGGTATCCAGCCCTGGACCCCTCTCCTAAGTAGCTTGAGCAAGGGAAGATAGCTTTTCCCTGGCAAGGGGTATAGAATCCAGAGCAGAAAGCCCTGGAGGCCTCGGGTCTATGCTGGTTTGGTACCCCCCATACATTCCTTCATGCTCCCCACTGCCAGGAGGACCACTGTCCCCAGCCAGCCAAAGTAATGACACATTCCAGCCCTGCCCAGCATGCTGACCTTTGGCCTCTGACCTCCCCCCCCCCCCACAGTGGGCCTCCAGGTCAGGGTAAGGGCACCGAGTGGCCTGGCCCTGAGGAAGGTAGTCAGGGTAAACTTGCCCCCATGAGGGCACAGCCTGAGAGGACCCGCCGAATTCTGGCCAGGCCAAGTTCTGGACAGGAGGCTGGAGCTCTCCTTTATCCCTCCCTTTGGTGACATTCAACCCAGGAGCACCCCCTCCCCTAACCACTGCCCATAGTGGCATAGCCCCCACCAAGCCCATCCCTCCAAATGGATCCTCTTTGGACTTTAGCTTATCTATGGAGGGGCCCCAGGGTAGGGTAACCCTTTGTTCCTATCCGCCACCCTACTTAGGTCCTGGGGCCCCACTGCCAGGCTGGGACCAGTTTGTCCAGCCAAGGGGCTACCCAGGTCCCCCAGAAAACACTTGGAGCCATTGGGCAGTGATGGTCCAATGCCATGGGGACCCCCCCATTGGTGTGGCCAAGCTGCCCCCATTCCTATTCACCCACCCCTCACCCCCACCCTGTCCTGTCCTTGTGCTTCCAGGGCTCCATGGTCCCCAGGAGGACCCTTCCCAGCCAAAGCCCCAAACCCTCGGGGAGAAGCCAGTTCCCACTTGACAGAAGGAATCTGTCCCTCCATCTCACTGGCCAAGAACAAACTCTCCTCTGGGATACGTAGGACCCAGCTGGGCCTGGCATTTATTTTTCCCCAAATTGTCAAGGCCTCCTACTCAGTCAGTTGTGTGAGAACTGGAGGTGGGGTTGGGGAACATGGGTGTGGGTATGGATAGAGCAAATGTGAGAGGAAAGTGTGAGTCCAGGCCCACATGAGTGCATGATTTTATATAGCCAGAGATTTTGTGTGTGCGTTAAGAGTGGATGTGTGTTAGGACTGTGTGTGTGTGTGTGTGTCATCAAGCTCATGTTTTAGAGATTGTGTATATTAGACATCCTTACACATGTGTGTTTGTTTGAGGCAGTGTATATGTGTTCAGATTGTGTCGTGTTTGTGCTAGTCATCTCCTATGTATGTTAGAGATTGCATGTATTTGCATGTTTTTAAAATGGCATGTGTGTCAGAAGTGATGGGTGTGTACATTAGACGTTTAGAAGTGTGTGTTTGAAGGAGTTGTCAGATGTGCTAAGGTTGTTGTGTGTATGTGTGTGGGTCTGAAAACACACTCATGTGCAGGGACGTGTGCTGGGGAGCAGCAACATGGGTGAGATGCCCCCTCCCAACTCCAAGACCTTCAGTCATAGGGGACCACATCCAGGAGGAGACCTTGTCCTTGGCCTCAAGTCCTCCCACCCTTGGGGGGTTCCTGCCTGAGGTCCTCAAAAGTCCACTGGGATGGGCTCAGGCAGTGCCCCAGGAAGCCATGCTGTGCCCCCACCAGGGCCTATCCCCAAAGCAGGGGCCAGGGAGGGGGCGACTTGCCTGCCCCTGAAGCCCCTGTGCCACTGGCCCCAGTTTGCATTCTGCAGGTTTTCCATTTTAGTGGATTTATGCTTTTATTTCAGAGAGACATGTGTCTTCTCTGTCTGTTTCCAATAGTTAAAGCCATATCAGTTAGACTGCAATACTTTAAAGACAAGACAAAACAATCCATATGTTTAGGGAACCAACCCCAGCTCCCTGGACTTACCCTCCTCCCCCGCCCCATTCCCATCCTTTTGTGCCCCTGTTTCTGCCCCCCCCAGGGGCCTGTGTCTGTGCCTGTGTCTGTAATGGGGGAGCCACCTTGCACCCCTGTTGTCTGCTTGTCTGTCTCTGTTATCCTGGGCAGAATGGTCATCCTCTAGAGCCCTGGGGTCAGGGAGTAGAGACAGACTGGGCCCAGTCCAGGAGCTCCAAGCCTCCCCAGACCCTTGTGTGAGCCCCATCTGGAAATGAGGGTGGACCCTGAGTGTTTAGAGCAACTGTCCCTTGACAGAGGCTACAGAGCTCTAAGATGGTCTCAGGGCACACAGAGTGCCAGGTGGGCAGTGGAGCCTGAAGCCCAGGGAGCCACAGCTGAGCAAGGGAGCCCAATTATCCCAAATAACCCACTTGGACCTGAGAGATGTCAGGTCCTTAAAGGGCATCCTTGGTGGTCTCTGCAGACCCTCTGACTACCCCCAAAGTGAGCTCAGGGCTTTTCAGCCCCACCCCAGTGCATGGAAGCATCCTCCAGGCTGATGGCTTAGTCTAGGTGAGCAGGACTTGTCTTCCTGGAGGAAGGAGCAGGGGGAGAATTTACACCCGGGGCATACCTGGTTCCAACCACTACCAGGTGATCGCTTTCAGGTCCAGGAGGACAAGATGACTGTCATTTCGGACTGTGGAGAGAAGCTAGTGGGTGGCCAAAGAGGATGTTTGTGTGCAACACACTCATGGGGGGACAAAAATCTGTGAATGAAGCTCTAACAGAGGAATGGATGGCCATATGATGTGACAAGGGCGTGAGGTGTGTGTGACCCAATAGACAGGAGGGGGATGGACGTGTTACATCAAATGGGGCAGTGTGCATGAGACACACTCAGGAGGCAGGGGCAGCAGGCACCACCATTCAGCACACACACACACCTTACAAGGGAGAGAATCCCAGCAGAGGGAATAGGCAGGACCTATTATTTGCACGTGGGTGAAGTTAGAATGCAGTGCAAGGGTATGTGTACCACCCAATGTGTCATGAGAGCTTGCCAGGGAGGCAAGCACCACCATGCCGTGTGCTTGGGGATTCACCATCAGACAGAAGGACTGCAGAAATCCCTCTGGATCTCCCCATGCCAAGTGCTGGCAATGGGCCAGGATTCCCAAGAGTGGGTGCCACTCTGCTCCAGGTCCAGAAGCCCCTGGAAGCTGTCCTTAATTGCAAAGCTATGTTTGTGTCCCTCCAAAAGGAAGCAAGATGCAAAGAGACCTTCCGAGGTAAATGTGTGAGAGAAGAAAAGAGAGAGGGACAGAGAACAGAAGTATTCCTACCCAGGTCCCTCTCAGGTGGGGACAAGCAATCTCCCCAAAGACTTGTGGTGAGAGCAGGATGGAATGGACTCCCCAGAAACCCAGGGCCCCAGATGACAGGGCTGCCCCACTGTCCATCCTTGTAGGGCCCCATAGGACCCTGACTGCATAGAAAGGCTAGAGGGTCAGACCAGCTAAGACGAGGGGATGTTTCCGAAGCCAGAGGATGTGCCTCCCACCAGGTGTCCCCTGCTCCCCTCTCTGCCCCTATTGCCCACGCCCTCCTACTGGGGAGATAGGAAGTGTTGGGCTGGCCCCAGGGTGGGGACTCTCGCGACACCCAGATGAGGACGACCATCCTGCTCGCGCGGGGGAACCCCTTTCCCACATCTGTGCTGTGTCCTCGTCGCTCTGCTTCCTTTAAATGTGTCAGTGCCTGGGGGGAGGGGAGGGGCACCCCCTCATGCCCCCTTGAACCTGACCAAAAGCCATGGCTGTTGCTCCCCCTTCGTATGACGCAAATGCTATCTACAGATGTACAAACCAACCATGACAACAAAGGAAAAAAAAATACCTTGTACAGCAGCTCTTGGTCCGTCTGTCTTCTTCTGTCAATCGGCATGACCAAGGCCAGATGGGGGGCACCAACTCACCCCAGGCAGGTGGGGGTGGGTGGGAAACAATTCACAGAGCCCAAGAGACCCAGAAAATCTTCAGTTGCACCCTTGCTTCTGGCCAGGACATTGTGGAAACTACCCCAGAAATCAACTGAGTCCAGAATTAGGTTTAGATCCAGAATTTCAGGGTTGTCCCACTTCCCTGCCCTCCAGAGCCAAACTGTACAACCCCAGGGCCTGGGTGGCCCAGGCTGGCCACATCCCCAGACCTCAACTCTGACCAGACTCTCCACCAAGCTCGTTGGAGTGTGATGTCCTGAGATACAGCCAGGTCACGTGGGCAGGCAAAGTCATATCAGTCGTTCATCCTCAACAATGATGGAGCAGCTGCCATGTGCCAGGGCATAGGCACAGAGGACACCCCACAGCATTCCCCCTGGACACAGGCACTTCCCAGGCCTTGTAGAAGAGGCAACATCAGGTGAAATCCAGAAGCAAAGGGAACACTCAACATTCCAGGAGCCCTTGGCTTCGCCCCATGCCTCTTTCTTAAGTTAGGCTTCATCTTCTCTCTGCTCAGGGGGGCATCTCCCCCATTCCCCACACATGGGTCTCCCAGCCTCTGCCTATTCCCCTCCAGCCATCACCTCTCCACATCCCCGCACCTATACAGAAGACATCTAAAATGCAAGTTTGACCACATTACCCTCTGCCCAACAACCTCTGTGGCTTCTCACTGCACTGCCTACAGGATAGCATCAGAATTGTCAAAATGGCCCTGTGTGATGAGATCCCATCAGTCATTCAACTCTGTGCTCCAAGCCTACCAAGCCCACACATACCGTGTGGGCATATTCAAGCCCCTGTGCCTGGAAGGAGAGGTGCCTTTCTCCTCTCTGGTGTACTCTTCTACTTATGTTCCAACAGAAATGTCACTTCCTATGTGATGCCCATGCTGATAGAGACCCTTTCCCCCTGACCAAAGCAGAGTTTGTTGCCAGGCTTACACAACACAAGTCATCACAGCTGAGTGCTCACACAGTACTGGGTTTGGATCTGGGCTCCGCACCCAGCAGAGTAACCTTGAACAAGCCACTTAACCCCTCTGAGTGTTTCCTCCCAAAGAGAATGGGATAATCATAATCACTCTGGCCTCAGCGGTTACTCTGAGGATGAAATGGGGGACTGCGTGCACACTCTCGGCACAGTCTTGGCGCCTCTTAAACCACAGGGCCCCAGATGGTGAAGGAAGTGTCCCAGAGCTGGGGCAGCAGCCAGTGGTGAGCTCGTCCAGGGCTTCTGCAAGGCTGACATCTTTCCCAGAACCTCTAGACTGGGCTCTGAGGGTCTCCCAATGCCAGAGATTGGAGAGATAATGGCACAGGGGCTTCGAGCTTCCCTGGGGGTTGAACTGTGTGCCTTTCCCAGCACCCCAAGCACTGTCCTCCCAAGACCCAAGTCCCTCCCTCAGTAAACATGCTAAGCCCAGGCCTCAGATGATTCTCCTCTGCTCCCCTCTCTTCTTTCCACTCAGTGGCCTCCATAAATACCAGCCTATTCCCAATGTGTCCTGTGCTCTGGTCGGTAAATGTCAGCATCCTCACATATTTTAATCAAAAGTTCTTCTCTTTTGATTAAATAAGCACTTATGGAGTTCCTACCAGGTGTAAGGTCACATCACCCAGTCCCTTCCATGCAGGCATCTATCTGTTAATGGAGGAGACATTCAGATCAAGAGACTAATTACCTACCACAACATGCACAGTGATATAGGTAAACTGAGGGCATTTGAGGAAGGCTCCCTGGAGGAGGTGACATCTGAGGTACATCTTTAAAAAGGAAGGAAGGGTCAATGTGATTGAGAAGGAGGATATTCCAGATAGAGGGGCTGGCATGAGAGAGGCGTGAAGAAGAAAAAAGTAGCCCGAGGTATGGAGGGAGATGGACGTAGGAAACAACTTCTGCAGAACTTACTGAGTTCTGGACAAAAGGCTGAGACTGAATGGCAGTGGTGAGGCATGTCATCAAGGGTCCAGGCAATGGAGCTTGGGCCTCTATCTGCAGGTAATAAGGAGCCACTGAAGGGTACTAAACAGACATGTGACATGATCAGAACAAGGACTCCAGGGAAGAGTGGTGCAATGTCAAGGTCACAGACAGTGAGGCCTCACCTGAGGCAGTGACAAAGGGATGGAAAGAAGCAGGCAGACTGAAGCGCTCCAAAGGAGAGAAAATGGGCAGAATTGGAGAATGGATGGGGGAGGGGCCTAGGCCAATGCTTGTATCTCCATCTTGGGTGGATACAAGATTTGGAACACCAGTGGAGCAAAGGTTTGTAGGAAGATAATGAGATTGGTTTGGGGCTGCTGGGCTTGGGGGACCTGGAGAGAAAATCCAGTGGGCAGTCTGCTGTCCATATTGGCTGACCCAGGAAATACACAAATAGCACTTTGCATGGGCTAACCTCAAAACCTTATCATGGCCATTTGCTTCACAACAGGGGTCAAAGCACAGGAAATCAAGAAACCTGGAGTGGGAAGGGGATTTAAAGTCAAATCCATTCTCCCATGCAACACAGGAATCCCTTCTGTGCCATCTTTGGTGGACGACCCTCTCCTCTGCTTGCATTTCCTGCAGTTTCATGAAGCTCATTATAGTGAGGCAGGTCCCATCTTTCTCTTGAACCAAAAGCCGCCTGGAGGCAGGGGGTCGATGAAGTCTCCCCTAGCATGTCTTTAATTGACTTCAAAACCCTGCTTCCAGGCCACTCACTTAGCACTTGTAATTAATTGGGGCTTCTTGCCTGATCTGAGAGATGATTCAATACCCCCTGAGGATGATGTTTTCTCAGCTGGGATTCTCCAAACTGGAGACATCTCTAAAATCCCAGCCTCTCCAGGGGCACTGACCTGAGTACAAATGTAGTTTCCATTCCCAGCTCTCTGGGAGTACTTGCGTAGAGTACTTTCCCTCTCCTTGCATGGAGCTGGCACACGGGACAGACTCAGTGGGTGGGGGGCCAGAGTTCTGGCCCCCTTCTCCTTCGACTGCAGACCTGGAGCACCCACCTTCACCTGGGGCAGGCCCAGTAGTCTGCAGCTCTCAGCTGCGTCAACTCCCTATTGTTCCCATTGTGAGATGCACTAGGCATGAGCCTGTCCATGCAGTGGCCAAGAAAGACCATGCCAAAGCACATAGAGGTGAGAGAGGGAAGAAGAGAGGGCTAGAGAGCCCCCACGTACTAAGCACCTGCTATACGCCATTCACAAGGGCTAACTGCTTTAAAGGCATCACCTCTTTTCATCCTGACAGGGACCTGTGAGGTCAGTATTATCCCCATTTCACACATGAGAAAGATGAGGATAATAAAGAGATATAAGAGCCTGTAACTGGAATGAACATAGGCTCTGGATTCAAACGAACCTGACTTTGAATCTGATTCTGTCTAGTGTTAGGCAGGTGACTCAATTGCTCTGACCTTTATTTCCTCATCTGTCTTTAAAAACCAGGGTTGTCAAGGGAATTAAAAAAAATAATGTCTGCAGTGCGTCTAGAAGTAACATTACTATAATGAAGATGAACAAGATTGAAAGGGGTTGAATTCCCACTGACTCACACTAGAAATATGAATGCATTCTCATAAGAATTACTTCAAAGATATGATTCTTGTATAAAGAGTGTTTTAAGTCCAGAGTACAGGGGGAAAACTGCTATCGCATGCAATGAGCTATGTTCAAAAAGAAACCATCAGCACTGCCACAGCAACAGCAGAGGTAAATAATGGGGTGAGGGACAAGAGTTAGGAGGAGCTTTAGATCTCCTATTTGGTGAGGGTGTGTTTATTGGTTTTCTGTCTCTTGGGAACAATGAAATTATCTAAAATTGAGAATGTTGATGGACCGTGGACTTTGGGCCCTCTACATGATGCCCAATGAATGCAGGTGGCTGCAGGATGCACTGACAGAGAAGTAGAATGACAAACGATGGTATATACTTATGAACGAAGGCTGTGCTGCTACAAAAAGGGACAATGTCGTGAGGTATGCAACGATGTGAATGAGCATGTGGGACATTTGGTGAGACAAAATAAGCCAGAAACAGAAAAACAACAATGGTGTGGTCACCTTTAGAAAATGCTTATAAGAAAACAGGGGCCTAGACTGTAAGCTTTTAGAGCAGACACATTAAGTCCAGAGTGGTGATTACTATTTCTGGATTTTGAGAGGCTGTTTTATATATATCACCTGATATTTAGAGAAGAATGAAGCCGAACAGGTTGGGGTTAAAGTAATTCAGAACATGGGGTAAGGAAGACAGTGTCTGTATCTTAGAACCACACATACTCTTTGAGGCCAATGGAAGAAAGGTCTATTTGATCTGGACCTGAAATTTTCTGTAGTGCATAATCTAATTCAACCTATCTGTACAGCTCATTTGAACAACTGAAACACAGAGAGCACAGAATGAGAAAGAGGTCCTTTAATCCTGTAGAGATTACTGTAATGCCTGGAAATATTCTAGAGTATATTAACCAGATAATCAAAAAGTATTGGCAAAGTCCCCTGAGGGAGGGGAGAAAGACAGAGAATTATTAAACCTTACCATCAGGGAATCCCCTGACACTGTGATAAACTTTAGGGACACCCAAATCAACAGACCAAACCCTTGATCATGAGGCCTACTCTTGTGAAGTTTATGTAGGTAAAAGAGAAGCTGAGACTACCTATAGGCATGCCTAAGAGTTACTTCTGGAGGACCTCTGTTGTTGCTCAGATGTGGACTCAGTATCTCTAAGCCCAACTCTGCAAGTGAAATCATTGCCCTCTGCCCTACATGGGACATGACATCCAGGGGTGAAAGTCTCCCTGGCGATGTGGCAGAGGACTCCCAGGCATGAATTCAGACCCAGCACCGTGGGATCAACAATTATATACTGACCAAATGGGGGAAAAGAAGTATAATTAAGAAAGCATTAGTGGCAGAGACAGTTCAAATAGAGTCAAGAGGCTACTCTGGAGGTTGCTTTTACGCAAGCTTCAGGTAGATCTTACTACCTATCGTAACCTGCCAACCCCCAACCAGGACCATTTCAGCCAATCCTAAAGAACACCTAGGGCCATATATAAGATTCCACAAGGGTTCCAGGCACCAGAGTAACTTTCCAGAAACTTACAACCTCCACATGGGTCCCTGGTCCAGATAAGTCCTGAAACCTAGCCCAGCCTCTCCAGAGCATCAGACAGTTCCATCTCCCTACCCCATATTAGTGACAGACCCTTCCAGTATCAAAAATTTAGAATTGCCATAGCCCAAACAACCCCAATGAGAGGTATGGAAAGATCAGAGGTGATGGTGGAATTATACATAGAAGATAGGCCTTAACAAATGAATATAAATGCTGAATCATTAAATTGATATCTCTTTTAGTCTCCAGTGTTTTAGAGCAGCCAGAAGTAAAAACCTGAAATTGTGAAACTGTAGCCCATGTTAAAATCTGAAATATGTTCTACAATTAATTGTGGTGCTGTGCTTTGAAATTTATAGCTCTTTTGTATATATGTTATTGTTCACAAAAAAAGAAGGAAAAAAGTCGATTGTGATGATAAAAAAGTATTTAAGCCTTCTAGCCTCCTATATTCTGGAGCAGCCAGAAGGAAAAATATGAGAGGATTGTATGGTAGCCCATGACAAACTCTGGAATCTTTCCTGTAACCACTTCTTGAAGAGTGCTTTGAAAACTATTGCTTTCTAATTTCTTTGCTTTGTATATATGTTATACTAGACAATAAAAAAGTTAAAAAAAAATGTCTATAGATCCCCTAGAATGGTGTTTGACACATAGTAGGTACTTTTAAAGTGAAATACTATTGCTATGACTAGACTGATGAAGAAAAACAAAAGGAGGAGGAAGGAAGGAAAGGAAAGAGAAGAAATGAACAGGTTAAGGAGAAGAAATAAATATATTAAAAATCCCCAAGTCACTCACCTGGTAACTTGGGAAGTATGAATTTAAAACCAAATCTTCCTCATACCTTTCTGCTCTAACATGAGGCAAGGGTCACAAGTTCAGTGGGGAGAAGAGGGACAAAAGTGGGTAACTGCCTCCTCCAGGAAGCCCTCTCAAATCTCTGACCCAGAAGTGACCTTCTGTCCTCTGAACTCCCACTTACAGCCATGTAGCTCAAAAGATATTTAGCAATATGTGTTAGTTATTTAACACTGTGCAACAAATTCACCCAAATCTTAGTGGCTCAATACAATAGATATTTTTGCTTTCACAGTTTCTGTGAGTCAGCAATTCTGGAGTACTTGATTGAGCAGTTCTGGATCAGGGTCATCCTAGAGCTGCAATCAGGACATGAGCCAGGGCTGCAGTCCTCTGAAGGCGCCACCTCCAAGGTAACCGTCAACTACGGACTGGTGCCGGCTGTCAGCAGGAGATTTCCTTTCCTTCCAGCAGGCCCTCACCAACAGGCCACTTGAGTGTCTTCACAATATGGCGGCCAACCTTCCCCAGGATGAGTTATACAAGAGAGTAGAAGCATCTGTCATGTCTTCTACCCTGGCCTTGAGAGTCAAACACCATCACTTCAGCAGTATTCTATTGGTCACACAGACCTGCTCTGACTCAGTATGGGAGAGGCCTACACAAGAGCACAACTGGCAGGAGAGAAGCCCACCTTGGAGGCTGCCCACCACACAAAGCATCCCTTCGTGGGGCCACCTGCAGCCCCACCCTTCGGTCTGCACCCAGCAAACACTCATTCACCCATCCATGGTGGTCCATTCCTCTTTCCCTTCAGTAACACTCCCTGGAGAGCCTCTCCCATGACCAAACACTAGGCATTATGTTTTCAGACTTGAATCTGACACTTTCACAAGCGCTCATGGTCCAGCCTTGCAAACTACCAGGCAGCTGAGCAGAATGAGAAAAGGTTCTGATTTTTTCCAGACAGACCTGGTTCCAAACCTGGCCTTGGAACTTTGAAACTCTTTGGCCTTGGAGCACATTATTTCACCTCTCAGGGCCTCTGGAAAAAAATACTAGTATCTGTACTGCCCAGTTATTGCAACAAATGTATTAAAGCACTTGGCACATAACAAGAGCTCCACAAATGACAACTCATACCATCAATGTTACAATTCTAAATAAAAAACTCAATAAACAGATATCGCACCCCAAAGTCTGAACAGCAACCCATTTAGGCCTCCCCCAACCCCAAGAGAAGGCTGGCAAACAGCTCCTGCCTTCACCTTCCTCCCAAAGGCCTTCCCCAGCTCTGCCTCGGCCCCAATAGCCTGAGGCTCCCTGGCTGCCAACCCTAATCAGCAGCTCCAGCCGAGACCTCAAATTGATTTGCCATCCTTTGGCTGGGAAGCGAGTGCACTTCTTGACTTGCGGCCAAAATCCATTCTGTGATAGCAAAGTAATCACCTCCGCGGCGGGTGTCCGGAGACTGTGATAGAGATCTAGGACAAAAAGTCTCCATCCGACCACCCAGAACCCGAGCCTCGCTGCAGCTCATGTCTAGTCTCACTCCTTCCTACTGTGAGTGTATCCCCAAGAAGCAACCACATCTGCTCGCACTTTACGTGGCCCAAGGCAGTGGGTCTCAGATTTGCAGCACACTGGAATCACCTGAGGATTTTAAAAAAAATACCAATGGGATGGGCCACAGTGGCTCACTGGTCTCACCTGCCATGCCAGAGAACCGGGTTCGATTCCCGGTGCCTGCCTATGTTTTAAAAAAAAACGCCTGGCTCTCACTCCCAGACATTCTAATTTAATTAGTTCAGGGGAGCATCCAGAACATCAGGACTTTTAAAAGCTCTCCAGGTAGGTCCTAATGTGCATCAGAGTTAGGGATCTGTCAGTCTGGTGCACACAGCACTGGCTACACTTCGAAACATGTCCCTTGGCATTACTCATTCAGCCAAGCCACAATTATCCACTGAGCATCTACAATGGGCCAGGGTCTGTTATAGAAGCTGGAGGTGCTGCAAAGACAAAGTCATTTCCATCATGGACTTCAGAGTCAAAGACAGCAGACAAGAAACAAGCGAGTTAGCCGAATAGATAATCTGTTAGATGATAATGAGAGCTTGAGAAGTTACATGCAGCCCAAGTCACTTTCATATGCCACCTGGTCACCCACATGCCAGTGCACAGCATCTGTCCCATCTCCTGCTGAGTCTCCATCTCAGCCATAGAGTTACCCCAACTCAAGTCACACAGCGAATCCCAACTCTGACCACTTTAAGCCCCGACATCAACCAAAGTATGAACCTCAACCCCACGGGCAGACACAGACTGTCAAGACACAGAGTCTTGACAGTCCCTGACCAATTGCTCCCAGGAACCCAAGGATTGCTGGCTCCCCCCTTATTGCAGCACTTCACGTGAAAAAATAAGCCTCCCTAAGCCTGCAGTAGATCCCAAACTTAGCTCTGTGCTCTGCATCTTGTTCCACAGAATACCCACTGGGTTTTCTAAGGATTTTTTACTACTAGTATCTAGAGGCACAAGAAAACAGATGGGTTTAACAGATGGGGAAAGCCTTTGAGTGGTGAGGTTGTTGATGCTGGAAGGTCCTTTAAAGAGCATCCAGCCTCGCCCCCTCATCTTACAGCAAGACCCAGAGAAGTCCATCAATAATTTGCTCAAGGTCACACACCCAGCAGCAGAACCAGAATCAGAACCCTGGTCTCCTCTCAACCCAGCGCTCTCTCTACTACACTGTCCTGGCTCCCTAAGATAGAGTAGGCAGTGTCACTCATCTGGTAGACAGTTCCCAAAATTTCTTTGGGAGTCCTCGCTTTCCCTATTATTTACCCATAACATGGTAAGAGCCAGTCCACTTAGCACCAGGTGTCCCCCTGGCTCCAGTGATCGGTTGGGGGCTAGACTGATGAGGGCAAGATGGGGCAGTGAGACTTGCTGAGACTCAGCAACTGCCGTCCTCCAGCACACTTAGACTTGTGAGACAGAAGTCACTGCTGCCATGTTGGCTCTCACGTGCGCTAAGGATAAAGGCAGCCCAGAGCAGGGAGGAAATCTGAGAGATAGGGAGAAATGGAGCTGAACCTTGGCCAAGCATATCCGGAGGAGTTCCTTCCTGAGGATTTAGTTCCACACGGCAGTAAATTTCCCTTGTACTTAAATCCACTTGAGGTTGCGTCTCATCGCTTGCAGACCTGATCAACACAAATGGGAAGTTCTTTCTGCCTCTCCCAGAAACCTACCCACACTAAATCCTCCTGCTCTCTGACGCACACCAATTCTGCCCTTGGTCTCTCCCTCACTCCTACAGTGTTACAGAGCAAAGAATCCCTCTCTCCAAGTGGCTCTGGCTTCTCCATTTTTTCCCACATGTGGTGAACAAATTGGCTCCCCAAAGATATTCACATCCTAATTCCCAGAACCTGTGAATATGTGTTATCTTACATGGTAAAGGAGAATTAGGGCACATTGAAATTAAGGTTCCTAATCAGTTGGCCTTAAAATAGGGGGATTATCCTGGATTATCCAGGTGAGCCCAAAGTCATCACAAAGTCCTTTAAAAGTGGAAGACGGAGAACCAAAGATATGGCAGCATAAGAAGGACAAAGCTCAACACGGCTGGCTTTGAAAATGGAGGAAGGGGACCACAGATTAAGGAAAATGGGTGGCTTTTAGAAGCTGGAAAAAAAGAAAACAAGGAAACGGATTCTTCCCTGCAGCCTCCCAGAAGGATCAAAGTCCTGCCCACACACTGACTTTAGCCTGGTGAGACACATTTTGGATTTCTGACCTCCAGAACTGAAAGATGATAAATTTGTGTTGTTTAGACCATTAAGCTTGTGGTGATTTGTTACAGCAGCAGTGGGAAACTAATACACACATTGATAGAACTGGATATTGGCATTTGTGAAATGGACTAGCATTTCATTTATTCCTCCAGCCCTGGCTGAGCATTTGCTTCATGCCAGACTCTGAAATGGACGCTAGAAATGGTGAGATAAAGGTGTCAGCCAACCCGGGCCCTCCAGGCTCTCCCAGGCAGCTGGGGGCAGGTGGCAGATCTGTAGTGAGCTCCCATACAGGTGTGAGAAGTGCCACAAGGCACCAAAGCGCTCGGGGGGTGGGGAGGGCATGTTCAGGGAACATTTCCTAGAGGAGTCAAAGGCTAAGCCTACTATCAAGTTAACCTAGGTTTAAAAACAAAGGAGGGGGGTGGCATTCCAGGCAGAGAGAACAGATGAGCAAAGACCTAGAAGTGGGGGGGAGCATGGTACATTGTGGGAGATGGAGCACGGAGCCTGAAAAGGGTTGGAGGGGGATGAAGAGCAGAGGCTGGGGTAAGGGCCAGGCCAGGAGAGGCTTTGAATGCCAGGAAAAGGAGCGTTCTAGTTTGCTAGCTGCCGGAAAGCTATATACCAGAAATGGAATGGCTTTTAAATAGGGGAATTTAATAAATTGCTAGTTTACAGTTCTAAGACTGAGACAATGTCTCAAGTCTATAGAAATGTCCAATCTAAGGCATCCAGGGAAACATACCTTGGTGCAAGAAGGCCAGTGAAGTTCAGGGTTTCTCTCTTAAGTGGAAGGGCACATGGCGAGCATAGTCAGAGTTTCTCTCTCATCTGGAAAGGCACATGGTAAACATGGTCAGTAATCTTCTCTCATCTGGAAGGGCACGTAGTGGACACAGTGTCATCTGCAAGCTTTCTCTCCTGGCTTCCGGTTTCATGAAGCTCCCCAGAGGCGTTTTCCTTCTTCATCTCCAAAGGTTGCTGGCTCGTGGACTCTCTGCTTCATGGTGCTGCAGCATTCTCTGTTCTCTCCGAATCTCCTTCATTCTCCAAAATGTTTCCTCTTTTATAGGACTCCTATAAAAGATCAAGATCCGCCCAAATGGGTGGAGACAAGTCGTCACCTAATCCAGCTTAACAACCACTCTCGATTAAATCACGTCTCCAGGGAGATGATCTGATTATAGTTCCAAACATACAGTATTGAATAGGGATTATTCTGCCTTTATGAAATGGAATTTAGATTAAAACATGGCTTTTCTAGGGGACATACATCCTTTCAAACCAGCACAAGGAGTATGGACTTCATCCAAAGGTGCTGGAGAGATGAGCAGTGAGGAGGTCGACTGGAGACTCAGAGATCAATGTCCAGAAAAGAAGGGAAGGAGTGTGACCCAGGCTAACAGTGGTAGGAGGCATTAGAGAGCTAATGAAGGAGTGAAACCGACTGGAGGTGGCTTGCCCGTGGTGAGGCAGGGAAAGAGCAGAGCTGAAGCTAACTCCCAGTTTTCTGGCCTAGGCTAGCAGGCAGACAGCACAGCCCTTCTCAGAGATGGGGCATCATGGAGGTGGAACTGGTTTGAGGAGAGGTGAGAAGCTCATCAGGGAGTGGGTTAAATCTGTGGAGCCTGGAAGAACACTGAGGAGATGTCCAGGGAGCAGCTGGACAGGAGCAATGGTTGCTTAAGAGAGAGGTCTGAGGTGGAGGTAGGGACATGGGCCATCAATGATGAACTCCCAGGCCCCATGAGCCAATGGCCCAAGTGGTGGGAGCTGAGGGCGAAGAAGAGAGCCCAGGACAGAGGCTTGGGGAATACACTCAGGTAACATATTTCTCTCTACAGGTAAAAGTGAAAGCGATATGGTCTATAGTATAATCTGGACAGCAGAAAGATGACCAAGACTACAAAGAGAACTAGCAGTATTCTTGGTGACAAAAATAACAAGGGATGAGGTTCTGGAGCCCCTGGCCCAGCCATCTTGGTATCCAAGAAGCCCCCAGGGTGAGGCTGAATCATGGAGGGATCCTAGGCACCAGCTTTGGAAGCAGCTCCCTGCCTGCATCCAAGGATACCCATGACACCATCCCTGATACCAAGAACTGGTGGGCACCACAGTACAAGTGTCCTAGATAACCCCCCTCTCCACAAAATGAGAGGAAGGGATTTCCTGGTCCAGGCAGAGCCAACCCCAACCCCTACATCTCCTACCAGTCATTTTCTTCTCTCACCCGCCAAGCTCACCGTCCTGGAGCGCGTTTAATAACTGGCTGCCAAGTCCCCTGGGGACAGGCTAATGAAGCTGCCTCCCTGCCTCCCGCCTCTTCTGGGGCCCTGGGCTCTGGGCCCTGCCCCTCCCCACCTACTCACATCCCTCCAGTCCCTCTTCTAAGCCTCCCAACCTCTCCACTAAATCAGTGAGGGCTGGGATCCTCTGCCTGGGCCCCAGATTGCCAGGCTTTAGATCAGAAAGGGAATGCCAAGTCCTGGGACAGGCTGTAAAATAAGGGAAATGTCTGGAGCAGAGAGTCTGGGGCCAAAAAGTGAAGTTCCTGCCTGGGCCTCATACTTGAGCGTCCTCAGAACATTAGCTGTGTGGCTCCCAGAAACAACCAGATGGTCTACCTGTCACACTTCCGGGGTATATTGACTGTAACTGGGTCTCTGGTTCCCAGTATCAAGAAAGCCCCAGCTTCCCAGAAGAAACTGAAAGAATCAGGCCTTGCAAGTCAAATGGATTCAGGGGAATCTTGACTTCACTGCCTCCCAGCTGAGTGACAAGTGACCCCAGGAGAAGTTTCCTAACTTCCTAGAGCCTTCATTCCTTTGTCCGTAAATGGGGACAGTGATAGCCGCTCTGGCAGTGAGAATGAAAGATCACGTATGTAAAACTCTTGGCACCGGGCCTAGTGCACAGAATGTTCCTAATAAATTATATGCCAGAATGTTTCAAATTGCACTCCTTGGCAAGGTGAGGTGGTCCAATCAGGATGTGGCGGTTGCCCTGGAAACAGGTTTCTCTGCACAAAGGGTCAGTGAACGCTAACAGGGATTGAGCTCACCTCTCTGGTTTCACGTAGGGCTGATGTTGTCCCTCCAAGAGTTATACTAATCCACAGAACCCTTTTCTTGCCTTTGGTTAAGATGTTAATCCCTGGAGGGCCCTGTCAAATGTACCGTGAGGTTTTGTTCCATGAATTATGAGAGCTCAGCTCCTTCCATCACACCTCCTTACTCCACACTGCAAGCGTGAGGCATGAATGAGTAGCCCTTGGGGGTGGGGAGGAGACAGGCACGCTCAGCCTCTCCACCCAAGTGGCTTCTCCTGCCCATCTCTCTCCATTGGCACAGCTTTTCCACTCTCGAGGTCCATCATACCCATGATCTCTCCACGGAATGCACTTTCCTGCTTCTCCACAAATGCGTTCTTGACAATCCTAGCCTTGAGCACCTATTCTCTCAGCCCAGGGTTGTAAGAGACCATTCGACAGGCATCTCTCTCAGTCTTGGGCCATGGGCTTCTCTGGGGTTTTATGAGGCGCAAAGGTAGTTTGCCAGCCAGCCTCCTCCCTTATTCTGGGAGCAAAACCCTAGTGGTACTTCACGGGACTACCCTCCCCCCACTATCAGCAGCTGCCGTCCTCACTTCCTTGCTCCAGGAGCCATAGCTGTGCCCCAGGGGTGACCAGTGAGACGACATTCCCTTAGCCGCAGTGATTGGCTCAGGAATGACCATGTGACCCAGGTCTGACCAATGAGAGACTCACATTCCCCTAACCACAGTGATTGGCTCAGTAATGACCATATGACCCAGTTCTGACCAACGAGAAGGCTACACTCAAGTGATAGTCATGTGACCTGAGTCTTACCAGCGAGAGTTCTGTGTAAGACTTTAGATGGAACTACTTGGAAAAGGCACTGTCTGTTCCCTGCGGTGGATGAGCCAGTAAAGCAGCTGCTAATGCCTAACTTGCCATGCTGTCTTGTGGGAAGAACCCATTTCGAAAAATTCAGAGAGAGGAAAGTAAAGGTGGTAAGACGCATGTTTGAACCCTCAAGCCCTAGGTGATCTCCCCTCATTCAGAGGCCAAAACCACCGCTCATTTCATAGCAGCTCAACTTACAAACCCCTAGTTGTGGTATGAATGAATTATAGCGCTCATATTTGAGGCGAGCATGGAGCACTGGGCTCAGGGTCACACAGAACTGGGTGTGGGTCCCAACTCTGCATCCTCTTTGAAATAAGAATTGCATTAACTTACCAAGATTGTCCGTTTTGTTTCATTTTTCTCTGTCCCTCACAAGACAACAAACTCCCTGGGTGTAGAATTTGGACTTTTTTTCATCTCTGCATCCCTCTCCACTCACCCAGGATCTTTTACATCAGACGGAGGTGTGCTAACCCCCAAGAGAAATGTGCAAGTACTCTCTCCTCTTCATCCCACCACCTCACCCCCAACCTGCTTTGTCTCCACTCTTTTATTTATTTATTTATTTATTTATTTATTTATTTATTTATTTATTTATTTATTTTTTATTTTTTAACATGGGCAGGCACCGGGAATCGAACCCGGGTCCTTGGGCATGTTTGTCTCCACTCTTAAACCCTGACAGTCACCCAGAGTCTCCCCAAGCTATACCAGGGAGCTGAACTCTAAGGCCTCCAAGAGCACACTGGGTATGTGTAGCAGAAAGCATGGAGGGTGGGGGCTGCAGTTAATGGAAAGCCCAGCCCCAGGATAGGGACAGCTTCCCCCCACACACACAGATTTTGGAAATATCTCCTAGGCATATCATTAAGTGGCCAAAGCAATAGCAGAATGTATTATAAATGAAAGAGGGTTGAAGGAATACCTACTGGTATTTTTTGTAATTGCATAAAGAAACTGGAAGAATACACAAGAAATGAATACAGAGTTTAAACGTGGTGGCATTGGGAACAGCGTGAATGGCAACAGGTGTGGGAGTTAGATTTTTCATTCTATACTGTTTTATATTGTTTTGCTTTTTGAGCTCCTCTGATGTATTATCTAAAACAAACCAAAATAACATAAATAATAAAAGAGGAAAGTCCCACTCATCTTCAGCTGATCATTGCCATGCAAAGACAGTGGCCCTGCGTTGCCAGATTTTGCAGTTGTATTAAAAAGAAACTAGAACACAGGAGTCCAATTTTTAAATGTTGGCAATCACTCTATTTCATTAATACAAAGAAGCACATTTGTTTTACATTTTTACATCACTAAAGTTAGGGTACATCTTACAATTGTTGGCATGCTAGAGTTTGTGAGCATTTTTTTAGGGGTACATAAAATAACGACACAGCTTGCAATCATTGGCATTGTAGATTTGATAAAATAATGCAGTAATGTAAAAATAATATTTTTAAGCATTCGCAGACCGAAAGAGTACCTCTAATGGCCAGATAAGCTCAGGCTGCTGGTTCGGGCAGGGCCTGGCTCCCCCTTATCCTCTCAGCTCTCAGCTGCCTTGTCCCATGGGAGCCCATGGGGCCTGGCCTTTGACATTCTGACCCCTCACTGGGGAGGAGCCATCCGACCGTCATCATGGAGCACAGCTTTGGGGCTGGCAAATGTAGGTGCCATTAGATGTGATTGAATGGTTGCAAGATTGGCAGACGGAATGATTTGGAGACAGACTGGAATCAAAGGTGACCTCCCAACCTGCCTGGACTTTGCCTCAGAGCCAGAGACAAGGATTCATGCCTTAGAGCTGACTCAGCAGGAGTTCTGCTGCCAAGAACTCACTAAAGAAACCACGTTTTCATGATATGTAGGCCAAATGGCCATGACTCTGTCCACTGAGCGCCTTGAGAGATCAATAGCTTTAGCCAAAGGAGGAAAAGAGGTTTAGGACAGATTAACCCCACTCCAGGGGAAATCAGAGAAGGGTGCCCAGTCCTCACAGCATTCCTGATCCCTTGTGCAGAAAACTCACGTTTCCAGGGCAACCACCACCTCCCCTCTGGGCTATCTTACCTGCCAAGGAGCACAATTTAAAATAGGCTCAGATAATGTATTGAAAACAAACTGCACCAGGGCTGTGCCAGGGGCTTTATAGACATGCTCCCACTTCATTCTCACAATGAGAATCAGGTCCTCTCTTCAAATCAGGATTCTAATGGGTTACCAAGGCTCAATACCAATAGGAGACTAACCCCAAGGTCACATGCAATTTCATCCCATATCTATTTCACTCCAGAATCTTTATATATATATGGAAGAATATATATGTATTAAAGGAGGAAGCTGGGGCACTTTTGATGCTGGACGTTCTTACAGCCTGAAGCATCCCAGAAATGTGGCCAGTGAGTCATGCAGTATGTTTCCAGACAGAAACACAGACGCATGTCAAATGTTGACATATGAGACATTCTTGAACTTAGCACATGCCCCACACAGGGACCAGCCTGAGGCCCTTTCATCCTCTGGATGGAAAGGACAAGGTCTTCCAAGGTAGAGGGGAAGTGGCTGCCTGGGTTTTTTTGCCAGCATCTGCTCCCCCATATTTTATTTACAGCTTCTCAGTTTTCTTTTAGGAAACCTCCTCTTCTCAAGTGCTGATCCAGAGGGGCTTACCACATCCCCCCAGCTCGAGGGATGGGCACATGACCCAGGCCTAGCCAGACAGTGTCAGGCACTGAGATTTCTCCTAGAACTATTAATCAGTAGCATGGTTTTCTTGGTCCACTCTTTCTGCCATTGTTTCAGAGCTGGAAGGATATGGACCTGGAGTTGTTAGGGCCATCTTTACTTCCATAAGGGAAGATCCTGTCTGAGGTTGAGACCAATGCAGAGGAAATCTGGATTAAGAGATGGAGGGACGGAGGGAAGCAGAAAGAGAAAAAGGAGAGAGGGAGGGAGGAAGAGGGATTGAAACCCATTCTGATGATATCCTTTTAGCTCCTGGATCCATCCATTCCTGAAGCCAGTCTTCCTAAATACATCTATGGAGTTTTTGTCATTAGCCAGGCACTAGCTAAGGACTTTAATTATGACTGTTTTACACATAAGTGTACTTGTAGGTGGTGTGGTAGATATAGTGATATACAACTTAGATCCCCCTTAGAAATAAAGGACCTTTTATCCCAACTCCTGGAAGTGCCGCTTCCCGACAGCTCTCATCAGTTTCACGGATTGTCCCAGCAAAAGAGAGCCCACCTCACCCAAGGCCACACCCTGTTCCCAGAGCTGCCTACATCCAATAACTGATAAACATGGGAGTATAAATGCCAAGCCTTCTTGTCCCAACTCATGAAAACTCTAATGGGTCATCTAACTTCCAGAATGCCCCTCAGGGTTGACTGAGGCTTCTATCAAGAGTGTGTTGCCACTTGGCTTTCCCTTCTGCTCAATCCTGCGTTCTTCTCTTTCTTTTTTTCCACAGCTGCTGATCCGAAGAATAATTATCCCACAGACAAATATGAATATCCTTCACGCTGGACTCTGTCTCAGAGTCCACTTCCTGGGAACCCAGTCTGTTACAGTTGGTAACATAAGTGGGTCAAGAAAGCAGATGCTTGGATGAGAATTCGAGCTGGTGCACCTGCTGCCTAGCTGGCAGTGAGGACCCCATCACAGAGAGCTCGCAACATGAATGATGAACTAGGATGTAGACCAGTGAAAGGGAACTCATTCACCAGTATGATGAATAAGGCATTTGAGAACATGGGGGAAAGAGTAACCATAAGGACAATAGAATTAGGTGGCTATTGTTAAACCCAGTTGATCTGAAAAAGATAACAAAAAGCCCAGCATAATTAATCAGCAGTTAAAAGCTATATATGGAAGCCAGAGAGCCTTCTCTTGGCATGTAAATAGGCTCTCATCTCCTGTAGTGGGAGGGAAGAGAGCTGTGAACCCAAGCACCAACCATGACAGGTGTGCTAGACCAAGATCAGGGCCCTGGATGGGAAATATGACATATGGGATGGGAACATCTGGGTTGAAATCCAAAAAAGTTACTGTATTTCCCTGAGCTCTCTGAGCCTGCCAAAATGGTCTGTCCTCTCCTTTGTGGGCTGACAATCTCCCTGCGGTGGATTGGATTATGTCCCCCAGTTTGGACATGTTCATGTTCTTAGTCTTGGTCTGCATTTTGGTGGGTTTGGACCCATTGTAAATAAGATCTCTTCAAGATGTTTCTCCAGCTGAGGTGTGGCCCAACTGAATCAGGTTGGGCTTTAATCCGGATTACTGCCTCAGTTGAAGCTTTCTTGTCAGATGTAGTGTTATTGCTAGAGCAGATTGATATGAACTCAGGTACATATTATGATGCATTTAATTTGATAAATGCATTCTTTTTCTATCCCACTCTGGAAAGCAGATAAAAAATGGTATACATTAACATGGAACAGACAACAATAGAGCTGTACCATTTTGAGCAAAGCTCTGTTAATGCTCTTGCTCATTGTTATAATAGTCCAAGAAGCTCTGGACCCTCCAGACACCCTGCAGAACATCATGTTGATTCATTACATTGACAATAGAGTGCTGATTAGCCAAATGAGCTGGAGGTTCCTAGCATGCTGGAGGCCTTGATGAGATACATGAGCACTCCAGGGAGTGAGAGAGAAAACCTACAAAGATCCAGGGCCCACCACATTCAATAAACTTTTTTAGGAATGCAGGCTATCCCCTCCTCTCCAAAATAAATAATGCAATAATACAAATTATTGCGTCTTTTACCTCCCACTGTGAAAAGGAAAACCCAATACTTGATAGGCCTCCTTGGGTCCTAGAGACGACATTTAGCACACCTAGGAATACTGCTTCCACCTCATATGCCAGGTGACATGAAGGCCAGCAGAGCCTAGAGCAGGAAAGGGTTCAGCAGAAGGTTTGGGATGTTAATACAATCACCCTCATTCCTTGGCCCATACAATTCAGCAGTGTTATATAGCATCAGATGTAACAGCAATGGGAAAAGATACCACGTGGAGCATGGAAACCTCCAGTGAGAGATCACAGTGGAGACCCCTAGATTTGGAGCAAGTCCATATAATTTGCAGAAAAGAAGTATTCACCTTTTTAAAAACAAGTCCTCTGGTAGAGAGTGTCCAGATACAGGACACCAAGTGATCATGCAACTGAGTTGCCCAGAACTGCCCATGAACTGAGTTCTCTCAGACCACCAAAGTGGATACAACTTGGATTGAACATGATCAATATATATATTATATTATAATTATCCCTAATATATATATATATATATATATATATATATATATATATATATATATATATATATATATATATATATACAACCTGATACTTAGATATAAGAACGAAGCCAATCAGATTGAGGTTAAAGTAATTCAGAACACAGGAGTAAGGAAGACATTGTCTATATTTTAGAACCACACATACTCTTTGAGACCATAGGAAGAAACGTTTATTTGGTCTGGAACTGAAATCTTCTGTAGTGCATAATCTAACTCAACCTATTTGTATAGCTCATTTGAACAACTGAAACACAGGGAGCCCAGAATAAGAGGTCCTTTAATCCTGTATAGATTAATGTAATGCCTGGATACATCCTAGAGTATAGTAAGCAGATAATCAAAAAGTACTGGCAAAGTCACTTGAGGGATGGGAGAAAAAATATGGAATTATTAAACGTTATCATTAGGGAATCCCCTGATATTGTGTCAAACTTTAGGGACACCCAAGCCAATAGGCCATGCCCTTGATCCTGAGGCTTTTTCTTGTGAAGCTTTTGTAGGTAACGGAGAAGTTTAAACTACCTGTAAGTATGCCTAAGAGTTATTTCTGGAGGACCTCTGTTGTTGCTCAGATGGGGCCTCAGTCTCTCTAAGCCCAACTTTGCAAGTGAAATCATTGCCCTCCCCTCTACATGGGACATGATTCCAAGGGTGAAAGTCTCCCTGGCTAAGTGGGAGATGACTCCCAGCAATTAATCTGGCCCTGGTACCATGGGATCAACAATTCCATCCTGACCAAAAGAGGAAAAAAAAAAAGTATAGCTAATAAAGTATCAGTGGCAGAGTTCAGATAGAGCTGAGAGGCTACTCTGGAGGTTGCTCGTATGCAAGCTTCAGTTAGTTATTTCTACCTATCATAACCTGCCAAACTCCAACCAGGACCATTCCAGCCAATCCTAAACAACACCTAGGGCAATATATGATTCCACAAGGGTTCCATGCACTAGAGCCACTTTCCAGAAACCTACAACCTCCAGATGAGTCCCTGGACAATATAAGTCGTGAAACCTAGAGGGCCCAGCCTCTTCAGAACATCAGATAGTTTCATCTTCCTACCCCATATTTAGTGACAGACCCTTCCAACATGAAAAAGTTAGACTGGCCATAGCCCAAATACCCCTAAAGCAAGGGATAGAAAGATCAAAGGTGATGGTGGAGTTATACAGAGAAGATAGGACTAACAAATGAATGTGAATACTGAATCATTAAATCGATACCTCTTTTAGTCTCCAATATCTTAGAGCAACTAGAAGTAAAAACCTAAAATTGTGGAATTGTAACCCATGTCAAACTCTGAAATATATTCTACAACTAATTGTGGTGCTGTGCTTTGAAATTTATTGCTTTTTTTATATATATGTTTATTTTTCACAAAAAAAAAAGAAAGAAAGAAAGTCTATTGTGATGATAAAAATAAATTTAAGCCTTCTAGCCTCATATTCTGGAGCAGCTAGAAGGAAAAATGTGAGAGGATCATATGGTAGCTGTTCTAGCTTGCTAGCTTCCCAAATGCAATATACCAGAAAGAAAATGGCTTCTAAAAAGGGGAATTTAATAAGTTGCTAGTTTATAGTTCTAAGGCCGAGAAAATGTCCCAATTACAACAAGTCTATAGAAATGTCCAATCAAAGGCATCCAGGGAAAGATACCTTGGTTCAAGAAGGCCGATGAAGTTCAGGGTTTCTTTCTCAAGTGAGAAGGCACATGGCGAACACAGTCACAGTTTCTCTCTCATCTGGAAAGGCATGTGGCAAGCAAGGCGTCATCTGCTACCTTTCTCTCCTGGCTTCCTGTTTCATGAAGCTCCCCGGGAGGCATTTTCCTTCTTCATCTCCAAAGGTCGCTGGCTTGTGGGCTCTCTGCTTCTCGTGGCTGTGTTGTTCTGCTCTGCTCTCTCTGAATCTCTCATTCTCCAAAATGTTTCCTCTTTTTAGGACTCCAGTAAACCAATAAAGACCCACCCAAATGGGTGGAGACACGCCTCCACTTAATCCAGCTTCACAACCACTCTTGATCAAATCACATCTCCAGGGAAACGATCTAATTACAGTTTCAAACATACAGTACTGAATAGGGATTAGAAGAAACGGTTGCCTTTACAAAATGGGATTAGGATTAAAACATGGCTTTTCCAGGGTACATACATCCTTTCAAACCAGCACAGTAGCCCATGACAAACTCTGGGATGTGTCCTGTAACTACTTGTTGAAGAGTGCTTTGAAAACTATTGCTTTTTTAATTTCTTGCTTTGTATATATGTTATATTATACAATTAAAAAGTTTAAAAAATAATAGGGGGAGATAAAGGACAAAAATTGGGTAGATTGAAATACTGTGGGTCAGTGAGAGGGAGGGGTAAAGGGTATGGGATGTATGAGTTCTTTTTTTTCTTTTTATTTCTTTTTTTCTGGAGTGATGCAAATGTTCTAAAAATAATTGTGGTGAAGCATGCACAGCTATGTGATGATATTGTGTGCTATTGATTGTGTGATATGTTTGGACTGTAAGTGTATGGATTTTTCTCAATAAAAATATATATATGCATACATATGTATATTCATATGTATATGAATTTATGGGCACTAGCAAAAGGCCCTGGCAGCTGCTCAGGATTCTAGAAGGAAAAAGATTCAAAGATAAGAAACAAGGAGGCCTGTGGGCCAAGCATGAGGATTGACATTTGGGATAGGCACAAAGCGTGAAGATCTTTATTTCACTTGGGAAGGCTCACCTGAAAACAACTACCACAGAAGAGGCACTAAACAGTCAGACTAAATGATTCAGCCAGTTGACATCAGCCAGCCTTTGTCATCAGTCACCGCAGAGTTGGCCACAATGAACACAGGAATGAAATAGCTGTGGTGGCAGGAACAGAAGCAAGCGTGGGCCTATCAGCATGAGCTGCCCACTTACCAAGGCTGTAGCTACTGTTACCACCCAGCATAAAGACCAATGCTGACATATACAACACCATCTCTCAGGGAGAGCAACCAACCACTTGGTAACAGATGGCTCTACACTGGACCCCTCCAGGAACAGGAACATATTCAAGGTGTAGATTTGCCTTTCCTGCCCACAGGGGCCTTGGTTTGAGGCCATTAGCCCAGTGCTTATGAAGTGTTTGATCTACTGGCACGGTATCCCACATAACATCACTTCAGAGCAAATAACTCACCTTACAGCAGAGCAGGTGTGGGAGGGGGCTGACCCACTGCTATGGGGCCCATTGGTTGTATTGTCTACCCTATTACCCCAAAGCTGCTGGCTCAGTGGAGTATTGTAATGGTTTGTTCAGGCAGAGTTGAAAAGCCATTTCAGGGCTGTTCTAGTTTGCTAGCTGCCAGAATGCAATATACCAGAAACAGAATGGCTTTTAAAAAGGGGAATTTAATAAGTTGCTAGTTTACAGTTCTAAGGCTGAGAAAATGTCCCAATTAAAGCAAGTCTATAGAAATGTCCAATCTAAGACATCTAAGGAAAGATACCTGGGTTCAAGAAGGCCGATGAAGTTCAGGGTCTCTCTCTCAAGTGAGAAGGCACATGGTGAACAGGGTCAGGGTTCCTCTCTCATCTAGAAGGGCATATGGCAAACATGGCATCATCTGCTAGCTTCCTCTCCTGGCTTCCTGTTTCATGAAGCTCCCCAGGAGGTGTTTTCCTTCTTCATTTCCAAAGTTCGCTGGCTGATGGACTCTCTGCTTCTCATGGCTATGTTGTTCTGCTCTGCTCTCTCTGAATCGCTCTCATTCTTCAAAATGTTTCCTCTTTTATAGGACTCCAGAAACTTACCAAGACCCACCCAAATGGGGGGAGACATCTCATCACCTAATCCAGCTTAACAACCACTCATGATTAAATCACATCTCCAGGGAGATGATCTGATTACATTTCAAACATACAGTATTGAATAGGGATTATTCTACCTTACGAAATGGAATTTTGATTAAAACATGGCTTTTCTAGGGGACATACATCCTTTCAAACCAGCACAAGGGGTGATCATTTGCAAGGTTTTAACTCCATCCTCCAAGATGCAGACTCAATTAAAATCAGATACCTTAAAAGGTACTGTGTCCTTGGTAGGTAGAATACATGGACCTGCAAACCAAGAGGTGGAAGTGAGAGTGGCCCTGCTTATCATCCCTCCCAAGAATCTGTACTTGCTCTCCCCTCTACTCCGGGTTCTGTAAGTTTAGAGGCCCATGTTCCCAAAAGGAGGACACTTCTGCCAGTGGACACAGCAAGAGTCGCTTAAACTACAAGCTGCAGCAGCTCCTTGGCACTTTGAGCTCCTTGCGTGAAAGGACTGACAGGCAAGAAGAGGAATCACCATCTAAGCAGGGGTGATTGAGCCAAATCAACAGGAGGGGCCACACAATGGGAGCAGGCAGGAATATATTTGGCACCCAGGTGATCCACTAGGTGCCTCTTGGTATTCCCTTGCCCGGTTTGATGGTAAATAGACAAGTATAGCAACCCTGACCTGAAAAAGGCATGGTGGCTGGGGACTCTGTCCCCTCGGGAATGAGCTCCTGGGTTGTGCCATCAACAGAGATGTCACTTGATAGTGAAGAGGACAGACAATAGCTAGGGGAGGTAGATAATGCCTATCAGTTGCTCTTCTGAGACCACAAATGCTTCAGAGGTGGTATGTTGGTTTGAAGCTATGTACCCTAGAAAAGGTCATGTTCTTCTAATCCGTTCCTGGGGATGGAGACCTATTGTGGGTGGGACCTTTTGATTAGGTTTTTTCAATTGAGATGTGACCCACCTCATTCACAGTGGGTCTTTTTTTGTGTGTGTATGCTATATGATGGGGTCACGTTTTGTTCTTTTTCCACATGACCATCTCATTAATGCAGCACCAGTTGTTGAATTTTGGGTGGGGGCAGTACATGGGCCAGGAACCAAACCCTGGTCTCCTGCGTGGCAGGTGAGAATTCTGTCACTGAACTACGCTTGCACGCCCTCCCCCCGCCCAGGGTGGGTATTGATCTTCTTGCTGGAGTCCTTTATAAAACACATACGGAAGTTAAGGGATGAACTCAAGAGAAGTTCACAGAGAAAAGCTCTGGAGAAGCTAAGAGAGGACTCACAGAAACAGAGTGGAAGCCCCTGAAACCAGAAGCTGAAAGCAGAGAAACTGTGGGGAGAAGGACCAAGCAGACACTGACCAAGTGCCTTCCCATGTAACATAGGTGTCCTGGATGCCAGCAGCCTGCTTTCAGAGTCCAGCTATCATCCTGTTGATGCCTTGAGTTGGACATTTCCATGGCCTGAGGACTGTAAATTGTAAGTTAAACCCCTATTGTAAAAGCCAATCTGTTTCTGGTATATTACATTCCAGCAGCTTTAAAACAGGTGGGGACTGTACTTCCTTGCATTAACCTTTCAGTTTCCCACCAGAATCCTAGACAAACTCCTCCCAAGACTTAAATGAAGTGGATGAAAGCAACACAAGGGGTGGACTATAGTGAACGCTGTGATGCACCACCCAAGTCCCCCTTCCAGAATAAGAGAATTATGACTCCATATTCATGGGCCAGAAGACATTGTCCGCTCCTTACTGTCCACTCCCAAAATGACCTACATTATCGTGGGTCAACACATGTATAAAGTTCCAGTCCTTTCACCTCCACTTGGGGCAGAGCCACGCCCTTCTCAGAACTCCCCACAGGGTCAGCAGAGGCTTCCAATGAGACTGTGTCAAAGGTTGGCCTCTCCTTGTGCCCAATCCTGCCTCTGTTCCTTTCGTTCCAAAGATACTGATCTCAAGAGCATTCCTCAGTCAGCCCCCTGCTTCTTCTCAGAGACCTGCCCAAGCTCATACACTGATCGTGAGTTACCGAAACAAACGTCAAACTCACTGCCATCCTCCCTCTGTAGCATGGGGCTTCATCTACCTGGAGACTCCAAAGGTCAGCATGTGCAAGACCCAGAAGTGAAGAATCATAGCAGACCCTTTGGATGGAATCCGCCTTATAAGGGAAAGCTAAATGTGTAGAGTCTGTTCTGTTCAACTGATGTTGCCATTGCGTGACCTTAGTAATAAATTGTTGAAATGTGCACTCCAGCTGGGAGAGCCGGCCATCCTCCCAGAAGGAGACGTACTTTGATAAAGGTATCTAGGACCCAGGAAGCTCCTCTCAGTCCCTAGCCAGTTTCCAGACGCCCAAACTGAGCCTGGTCACGTAAGCTAATTGGAATTCAGCCGCTATTGTGTAAAGATACCATATAAACTGTGTGCAGGCTGTTATAGGAGGAGGAGGAGGAGGAGGAGGAGGAGGTGGAAAATCTCATGAGAGAGAAAGAATCATATTGGAGAGGAGAGGGGGTGCTTTTGCTTGGGACTTGTCTGATTGGACCCTGAAGAAATGCTGTCTCCGGGATTCCCCAGTGTTCCTCTTTGGGTGTTGGTGCTATCCCATCTGGTGATGCCTGCTGATGTAACCATGTCTTATTTCTAATACTCTTTTAATTACTTTAATATTTTAATTACTTTCCTAATAAATTCTATTTTTACGTCACTGAAGTCTGTGTTGTCCGCGAATCTGAGCCTCTAAATTAAATGGCCACAAATATCATGACGCCTTTCAGGCAACACCATCGCAGCCAAATCTACGTGTCTAAATACCTGAGCTGCCCAGTGGTGACTCTGCAGAGTTCCTGCTCAGGCCATGGTGGCAGGGGGTATGTTCAGCATGAACAGAGCAGCTGCAGGCCATTCAGATATCAGCATCCCAGAGCCTCAGCTTCCTAGATGCAGGGCCTTGAGCAAACCACTCTACCTCCCTGAGTCTTAGTTCCTCAGCCTCCAAAACAGGACCAGTGACATGCATCCGTGAGTCTCCTGGGGCTTCTAGGGGATCACATTTGCATGGCTTTGGCTTGCACAAACCCATCAGTAAATGCAGCCATTGTTATTCAAGAGTCTCGGATCTAATTAGCCTCACTGCTGTTGCAACAGGAATTCACAGCCCAGCAACTGGTCTGCGAGAGGAGGACGGGGCTGGAACATCTCATTTTGACAAATGGCTTTTGTTTACCAACGACTGGCAAACAAACGCTCCACTACGTGCGGCCAATCACCTAAAAATAACACCACATATGTTCCCTCTGAGGAGTGTTCCTTGCTAACAAGCACAGTGGCCGTGGGGTGCTGAGGGGTGGGGGTGGGGTGGGGGCGTTCTCTGTTCTTCAGAGACAAATACAGCAGCCTCCCTCCTGCCCCCGACAGGCTTAGGGTGAGAGCCACCCAGAGGTTCTGGACACCCACCTTCCTGGTCCCCACACCAGTCCTGCAGCCCAGCCTCATCAGGGCCACACACACCCTCCCTCCTGTCTCCCGTCCTGTCCACCAGAGCTGGCCAGGGTCACCCTCAGCACTTCTCACCTGCTTGGGTGCCACGGTCTCCTCATGCTCTCCTGGCCCACTCTCTCACCCTACCCTACCCCCCATGGGGCCTTTATGATAACACTCAGATCTGACCACATCTCTCCCCTGCTTACAACCTTCCACAGCTTCCTGCTGATAGAGACGCAGAGCAGGTTCCTTGGTCAAGGTCACCCCAACCTCATTTCCACCACGCCTTGATGAACCAACCAACCAACCCTTCACCGTGTCCTGGGCAAGCCAGGAACTTCCCAGCCTCTGGGTCTTTGCAGATACGTTTGGAGTATGATGACTTCTTGAATGCCACAAGTCCGCGGGGCTCTCAGCCAGTCTGGTCGCTTTAAGTGGCATCTATGCTGATGGTTCCCAAATGGAGTCCACTGTAGCCTTCTCCCCTGAATTCCAGTCCCATGTTCCAACTGTCTATGCCAAGTCACCTCCTGGGAGTCTAGAAGGCATGTCTTAACAAAACCACACACATGTGTGTGCATGCTTAAATGCACACATGTGCACACACGCAGGCACACAAGCACATACGTGCTCCTCCTGAAGGCCTCAAAGTTTCGGTTGCTCAGACCACAAGTCCTGGAGTCATCCTCACCTCCAGTTTGTCTCTCTCCCCACATGGGATCCATCAGCAAATGGGGTCTGCTCTATCTTCAGAGCACATTCAGAAGCATCCTGAGTGCCCCCAAGCTGCCACCTTGCCACCCATCCCATCTCTCACCTGGACTGTGGCGAGAGCCTCTGAATAGGCCCCAGCTTCTGCCCTTGCCCACTTGTCTGCTCACAACACAGCAGCCAGAGGGTCCCTTTAAAACAAGTCAGATCCTGTCCCCACCCTGCTCAGAACTCTCCAGCGGCTCCCACCTCAGAGTAAAGCCATCAGTTTATGGAAGCCCACAAGTAGGGTCACCAGATTTAGCAAATAAAATGTAGATGGCCATTTAAAACTGAATTTCAGAGGAAGGCAAATTTGCATGGGACATAGTTACACTACAAGATGATTTGGTGTCTATTTGAAATTCAGATTTAACTGGCTGCCCTGTATTTTGTCCGGCAGTCTTAACCCACGAGGCCCTAGGTGGTCTGGGCCCACCCAGCCACTGCCCTTTGTCTCAGTTCCCTGGGGCTGCTGCTAAAGATCCCACAGACGGGGTGGCACAAACAGCAGGAATTTATTGGCTCAGAGTTTTGAAAGCTAGCCGTCCCACATCAAGGTGCTGGCAAGCCGCACTTTCTCTGAAATCGATAGAGTTCTTACGGTGGCCTGTCGGTGATCCATAACTCAGTCTCTGCCTCTCACATGGCCATTTGTGTCCTCCTTCTGTGCCCAAATTTCCTCTGGCCTGCTGGACTCCAGTCACATTGGGTTAATCATATTGGCCTCATGTTAACTAATAGCATCTTCAAAGATCCAGTTTACAAACAGGTTCATACCCACAGGACCAGTCAGGACTTGAACATGTCTTTGTGGGGGACACAGTTTGATCCATTGCAGCCTCTAACCTCATCTCCACCACTTCCCCTGCAGCTCTGGCCTCTGCACTTCTCCTGGAACTCAGCAAGTGCTCTCCTACCTCAAAGCCCTTGCATTTCTGTTCCCTCTGCCTTCAAGATTTCTCCACCCAACAGCCTTTTGGCTCACACCCTTGGCCCCCATTCAGGTCTCTGTTCAAATGGCCCCTTCTCACCGAGGCCTGCCTGACCCCCCCACCATAAAATGGCAGGCACCTCATCACCCTTCTGCTTCATTTTGTCCCTAGCACTTGTCACCTTCTACCAGAAAGTCATCTCTTTAAGGACAGACGCTTTTTGTCTGTATCGTTCACAGTTGTATCCCTCATTCAGGAGAGTGCCTGGCACATAGTAGGTACTCAACAGAAATCTTTTGAAGAAATGATGTCCTGCTGTCCCACCCCCCAGGTCACCTGACAAATTTCTCCTTAAAGCGCAAGGCCAGCTCCACTGCCCCCTTCTCCATTAGGCTCTCCTCAGCCACCCCTGTATCCTCCAGGCCATGAAAGCCACCCCTCTGCTGTGTTCCCAGTGGTGTCACCTCTCCTATCCTGCATGAGCCCACACTCTCCTGGCACCAAAGAACTCCATGGGTATTAGCCACATTTCCTAAGGCAAAAACACATGACAGGAATAAGCAACGTGTTAATGAAGACCGTGAGGCAGTGGATTTGAAAGGAGGATATTGGAGAAAATCCAGGCTGCACAATCCCTGAAATCAACAGCCCTCCTTACTTTGTATAATAGTGATAAGCTCTCCAACTGGCTTCCCCACTAGACTGCAAGGTCCTCCAAGGTGGGACCTGGGTCCCACTTACCTCTTTATCCTCAGTGCCCAGCAGATGGCCAGGCAACAGGAGAGGCTCCAAAAATATGTAAAGGAATGAATGAATGTGTGATGCCTGAATGAGTGAGTGAAGAAATGAATAGCGCAGCAAACAAGCAAATCATATTTTGAAGCCCCCCCCATAGAACCTGGTTTGATTCCTGTGGTCCCTAAAGGTAAAACGTATTGTGGTTCTCCACTGCTGGGAAAAGAATGAAGAGTATGAAAATGAAGATGCCATCCCCACCCCTCTGATCCCCATTCTTTCTACCGAGCATGTCCACATCCATAGTCCTCTCGCCAGCCCTGAGGTGTAGCTGTTATTACCCCCAGCACAGATGAAAAGACTGAGGCTCAAAGAGATGAAGCAATTTGCTGAATTCAGACCATCCAACAACAAAGGCCGGCATGCAGAGCCAACTCTCCCACTTGCTCAAGGCTATAGGGACCTATATTGGGGTGGAGGCTTGTTGTATTTTCTGGATTGTTTTTTTGCACAGCCCCATGGAGGTCTCCTCAGCAGAGAGGAGGATCAAGTCAGACTGAAGAAGAGGACAGGGACCCTGCTTTGCCCCTCTCATCTTGGGGACCCAGCCTGGCTCTCCTCCCATGTCTGGACTGTTGCCTCTTGCTTCTTACCATGGTTCCTTAGCCCACACTGGTTTCTGAGCCAGCCCCACATGGGCGCCTGTCCTGAATTATTGCATGTGTCTCAATTTTTTTTTATATTGTCATTCTGTACTAATGAGTCCAGCCCACTTGGTCCCAGCTGGAGCCTCTGATGTCTGCTGATTAATTGGTATGGAGCTTTGGGGGTAGGGAGAAGTGGAAGGGAAAGAAAAGCAGTTTCTGGAGTGGAAATAGGTTTCCTTTGCTCACTGATGAGTTTTGCCCCTGTCCTTGAGCCTTCAGCTGGTTATGTGGCCATAAGTCCTCAGCCATTTACTGTCCTCAGTGCAAGAGAAATGAGGCATGTAGATACTGTTCCAAGGTGAAAAAGATGGGCTGGAGGAGAGCACAGGTCAAAAATTGGAAGACCTGGATCCTGTCTCATCCCAGCTCTGCCCCATGTTGCCTGGGGCAAGTCACTGCCTCCTGGAGCCTCATTTTCCTCATCAGTAATATGTGAACCAAAAAAAAAAAAAACCCCACTAAATCACAAGTAGTTTAAAGCTCTCAGGTTCAACAATTTGGCTTCCAATTCTAACTCCTCCAGTTATGGACTGTGTGGCCTTGGGCAAGCCACCTACTGCTTTCTGAGCCTTGCTTTCCTCATTTGCAAAATGGGAGTGTTAATAGTACCTACCTCCTGCGGTTGCAGCAAGGATTAAATGAGAGACTGAATGTCCAGTGCTCAGCCTAGCACGCAGCAGGATCAAGCGCCCACTAAGTGCTCCTATGAGCATGTCCAGAAATAGTTTACTGTTCAACAAAGCATGTGACTCCATTCAGGGGAGTATTACACAGTACCAGAAAGGAGATACAGTAGATGGCATGGTCTAAGAGGTGCCCATGTTAAAACGCCTTCTGCATTGTACCTATTTGAGGGGATAGATCTCCATCTTACAGAATGGGCAGCCAGGCTCAGAGAAGGGACTTGATTTGCCCCAGGTCACAGAACAAGTAAATAGCCATACTGGGATCTGAAAACAGGCAAGGCCTGCCTCAAAATGCAGGCTTTTTCCTCTGCCACAATGCCTGCACATAAGATTTTTAAAATTGTTTTGTTGACGTCATCAGCCTGTGGGCATCTCATTCTTATTTCTGTTCTTGTGATCATGATGTGTTTGTGCAATATTAAGGCAGATAATAACCCCTCCCCCATGCTCCCCATCCAGCTGATGTGCAGATCAAAGGAGCAAATGGCTATGTGCAGGCTTTGGAAACAGGAAAGGGCTGGGCTCATGCAAGCTACGTTGAGCACCATTACAGGACCTGGAGGGCTCGGCCTAATGGTGCATTCACCCATTCATTTATTCATTCACCACACATTTGTGGAGCCTAGAGGTGCATGCTGTGGACTCAGAGGATATAGCAATGTACAAGGGAGATGGTGGCCTTTCTGACTCCGTAGAGCTGACAGTCAGACCTATGGGGGAGACAGACAGTAGACAAACAAATACCTACTGTCAGGCGGTTGGTGTAAGTACCTAACAGCTGTGTTATGAAGGAAGAGGAAGCAGGATAAGGACGTATGGAAAGGAGGCTCTTTCATTTAGGGTGTCATGGAAGGCCTCTCTGCTAAGGTGACATTGGAGGCCACGATTTAAACAAAGGAGATAAGCCATGATAGCGAAGACTTATCCATAATAGCATATGCAAATGCTGTGAGGCTGTAGTATATTTGTGCTGTTCAAAAAATAGCAAGGAGGCCAGTGTGTTTGGGCTGACTGGGGAGAGGTACAGTGGGGAGAGCAGGCCATGCCAGACCTCGAAGGCTGTTGTAAGGACTTTAGAATTTATCCTGTAGGATTTTAAGATCTGGTTTATCTTTTTCTCATTTGTTGCATTATTTGTATGTCCATTTCCTTCCAACAATTTCTCATTGCCAACTGGATAAAATCCAAACTCCTTGGTGTGACATTCAAGGCCTTTTGGAGTCGGGGGAGCGGGTGGGGGGGGGGTCAGTGCACATAACTTTCCAGCTTCCAGTCTCCCACTCTCTACCACATTCTCACCCCCTTCCTCACCCGTCACCCCACTCTGCCTCTCTGCCTTGTCCCTCTGCCTGGCTTCACTCAGGCCAATACTTCATAAGCATTCAGTGAGCACCTACTATGTGCCAGGCCCTGTGGTAAGTGCTGGGGAAACAGCCATCCACAAAACTGCCCCAGTCTCTGCCCTTCTGGAGAGTAGCAGAGAAGACAAACATTGACCAGATAAGCATGAATAAATAAGGAAATAATTGCCATAAGCCATGGGGACCATGGCAACAATTAACAGAGCCTAGGCACCCTGGAGTACAGGGTGGGCAGGGAGGCCCTAACGGCGTGGCAGTTAAGCCCAAACCCAAGAATGAGCTGGAGCCAGCCAGGGAAGAGGTGGGGAAGGGCCACCCACCCCACAGCTAACAGCAGAGCATAAGGTTGCTAAGCATCCAAGCCAGAGCTGCAAAGGAGAGCAAGGGCTGATTGTGGGCAGCTCAGGAGTTGGGACTTTATCTGGAGACCTTTGCAAGGTTGGCTGCCACCCTGACTCCCACATGACATATCCCCCCCTGCCCCCAGCTTCCTCCCGGGCATCTAAGCCAGGCCAGGAAGGAAACTGAGCAAACAGGCTGCACAGCCCTGCTTGGCACTGGGTAAACAGGACTCAGCACACACCTGCGGCCTCCACTCAGCCCACAGCTGAGCAGGGATAAATATTTGCCGACTGACTTGTCTCCTCTAATGAGAGTTTGGGCGTCCGCCAGGCAAACCTGGCCTGAGGGGAGCTGGCAGGAAGGGGGCCAGCCCCAGAGGACTCTGGCACCTCACTCTCTGGGAGTCTGGGGTGCAGGAGACAGACCTGGAGACAGCCAAGCAGCTATCAGCTGAGCATCCCCAAGGGTCTTTGCCACAGCCTCATGGGGGCTTGGGAGGCTGTTACCAAAAAGCCAGGGACAGGGAGAAGACCACCCATGCCTGGCCACAGAGCAGCAGCTGCCAACGCCTGCCACCTTCTCTCACTCATTTCTCCTCCTCCCCTGCCTTCCAAGTAATATATATATATGCCAGGAATAAATTAATTTTCTGTATGATAAAGAGGGGGAACTAGGGAGTTGTACCTCTCCCCTTTGTGCCTTTTGAGTTTTTTCACCATGTGATTACTAGTACATATTCAAATGAATAAACAAAATTATAAGGTAACACATGTTCATAATTTAAAAAAAACAAATCATAAGGAGAAATTAATAAGTTGAAAATGAAAGACCTCCTAATCCTGCTTCCCAGTTTATCTTCATTTTAACTTTAGTTTTTGTTTCAACATATCATATCACATGCCCTATTCTCCCCTAACAATATGGGCATCACTTTACCCTGGCACACACGGAACCACCTCATTCTTTGTAACAGTTGGATTTAATTCCATGGTTTGGAGGTATTGTGATTCACTTGGACAGACCCCTTTGGATGGACATTTGTTTCTAGTTTTTTTGCTGTTATAAATAATTCTGTATTGAACATCCTTCTACTTTTGCATCTTTGCATAGTTGATGAAGTTTATTTGTAGAATCAATTCCAAGCAGAAGACCACATGGCTTGTGCATTTTTTACCCTTAACAAGTATTGCCAACTTGCCCTCCAAAAAAGGTGCCTTCTTCTGTTTTGGTTTTGTAAAGCTGATGAAGTGCAACATACAAGAAATGGATGGTCTTTTACAAAGGGGATATATTAGCTAACTTACAGTTCTTAGTCTGTGAAAAGATCCAACCCAAGGCATCAAGGGGATGATACCTGAACTCTGAAGACAGACTGCTGGCATCCAGGACACCTCTGCCACATGGAAAGACACATGGCCAGTGTCTGTTAGTCCTTCTCTCCTGGATTTTGTTTCTTTCAGCTTCTGGCTTCAGTGGCTCCCTCTCTGTTTTCTGTGTGTCTTCTCTCTTAGCTTCTTGTGGTGGGGGTGGGAAAACTTCCTCACTGTGTGTTATCCTCTTATAAAGGACTCTAGTAAGAGGATTAAGACCCACTTTTAATGACGTAGGTCACATCTCAGTTGAAAATAACCTAATCAAATGGTTCCACCTATTATAGATGAACACGCACACGAATGGATTAAATTTAAGAACATGCTTTTCCTGGGATCCATAAAGCCTCCAAATCATCACACTTTTCCAGGTATTAGGAAAACCCTGGGTGGAAATGGCATCTCGTTTTAATTTGCATTTCTTAATTATTAGTGAGATTGAGAATCTCTTACGTGTTTGCTCTTTGTATTTGTTTCTTCTGTGATCTGCCTCTTCATATATTTTGTATGTTTTCTTGTTGGGGACATCCTTCCTTGTTTTATTTTGACAATGTTTTAACACATGGTAGGTAGTGCATTTTACACTCTCTGATGAAGCTTGGGATTCAGTATGTCCGCACCAGGGTAGGGTCTGAAAGCAAGGAAGGGTTCATGTGTGGGCATTCCCCAGACAAAAGGGAGGTCACCAAGCCTTCAATCCTTTGTGACTTCATGTACCTGATTACAAATGCACTGGGTCTTCAATTTCCTTAACAAACAGAAAAATGCAGCGATTACTATCCCTTGGTGAAAAAAGTACAGAACAGTATGTATAAGTCAAGGTAGTTTCGAGTGCAAATTATAGGAAATCAATCTAAACTGACATAAACCAAAAGGAAATGTATTGTTGGTTGATCTGACTGAAAATTAAGACTTCAAGGATGGCTGGATCCAGATGCTCAAATATATCATGAAGCATCATCTGTGTCTTTCCATCTTCCAGCTCTGCTTTCCCCTGCGTTAGCTTAATTCTCAACCAGGTTCTTCCCGAGATATACTGAGATGACCCTCAGCAGCTCAATTCTTATGTCCTCTCGGTTCAACAGTCCATAGAAGTGACTGTTTCTAGTAACTCCAGCAAAAGCCCAGGGATTAGCTCTGATTGGCGCAGACTGGGTCATATATCCATCATATCCGTCATTGAGCTAAAGTTATTGAGGCCTGGGCAGGGGATGGGGAGTAGAGCTGAGGGATAAGGCTGTGTCCCACATGAGGCACCTGGCCTGAGTATGAGGTAGGAGGAGTCAACTGTTGTTGCTAAAAGAAGGGGAAGGCTAAAACGACAGATATCCCTATGCTGGATTCAAGCCCCGCCTCAGCTGTGAGACCCTGGTCAAGTCATGTCTCTCTGGCCCTTGTGTTCTCGACCTGCAAGATCAGGATGTTAGACTGAATCACTGATTTTGAAGGCTTTGACAGCAGCAGAACTTTTTTTACTTTTCAATAAATAATAAGTAGAACCTAATTTAGAACAGGTAAGAGCTATAGTTTATTAGAAATTTTGTTTTATGAGTTTAATGCTATATTAGTCAGGATAGACTAGGATTTACTGTAATAACAAATAACCCCCGACATATCAGAGGTCTGACATAGTATATTATTTCTTCCTCAGGTCATGTCATAGTTCATTGCAGGTCTGGAGACTTTTCTCGGGGGCTGTTCTCCATCTCCCCCAACCAGTGACTCCGAGACCCAGCTTCTCACCAGTTGTGGTTCTGCCATGATAAAGCCTTGGCTTCTGGATCAGGGAAGAAAGCACATACGCCACCTCTGCCCACCTCTTCACCGCCCTCAGCACCTAGTCACCCCCCTCAATTCAAACGCAAGGGACACTGAGAAATGGAATCTTCTCTGCTGGGAAAAGGAAATGACCCAAGAGTTGGTGCCTCTACCACAAAACCGATAACATTTACTTATTGTAAGGTCAATCATTAAGAACAACGAGGTTATTTGATGGGTCAAAAAGAATAGGAAATTAGGTATTATGGATGATAGATGCAGTCATGTTTCAGCCTCAGCACTGACTTTTTAAAGTGCTATCCTTTTTAAAACGCAGAAATGCAAAATTAAATCTTGAAAATATGAAGAGCTGAACTACATACTTCAAAACTCAAATGTGGCCTATCCCTCTCCTTTTTAAAGTTGCAAACACCAAGAAAATCCAAGGTTGCAAAGACCACTAGTTGGAAATGCTAACCGTATTTAAAAGATTGCCTTGCAATTCCAATATTCTCTTTAATCACAAAGCCAGAGATAGCAGGAGAGACTTCAGTGTCAAGCCTGCACACAACAGAGTTAAGAAAAGACATAAGAAACTGTCCTGGCCATCTCCAAAGTGTTAAAATTTAGTACACATTATATCTAAAGGTTCTTGCTGCACCTGTTACAATGTTTAAATAGTTAAACATATATTTAAAATATCAAGTGGAAGTAAAATGTTCCTGGAGGCCAGGTGACCTTTAAGCTAAATTTATAATCCAGGCATCTAAGTGCACTCCTCCTGTGTGTCCTCAGGCAAGATGCCTCGCCTCATTAGGCCTTGGTTAGAGATGGCTCAGGAAAAGCATGTCACTTGACCAGAGGGCGGAAACAGGGTAAGGTACGATTCTGTACCAAGCAGAAGATATCTGTAACTCAGCTGATTGCCTATAATTTAACAACCTGCAAACAGCATTAGGTTGAAAACATAAAACTGCTCTTTTCATAGACCCAAAACAACCAGATAAAAACCATTTGCATATGCTATAAACTAATATAAGAAAACTGATAGCCCATGGGCCTTTTCTAGCCCATATACATGTTTTATTTTAAAAACATCTGCAAAATGGGATTTTCAAATGAAAAATGGATTTCCGTTCCCTCTCTAGAAAAAAATGCTACCAAAACAAAAAGAGGAGAAAATCTCTGTGACTGTGATGGGTTCGGCAAAGATTTCTTAGATGCAACACTAAAAGGACTCCAAATAAAAAGGTGATAAATTGTACTTCATCAAAATTAAGAATTTCTGCTCTTCAAAAGATACTGTTAAGAGACAGACTGGGAGACCATATTTGCAAGTCATATATCTGATTGAAAAAAAAGAAATTGTCTGTAGACTCTATAAAGAAACCTCAAGTCACAAAAGACCACATATTCTTATGATTCCACTTTTATGAAATGTCCAGAATAGGTAATTCCATAGAAACAAAAAGTAGCTTAGTGGGTGTTTAGGGTTGAGTGGGATAGAATGGGGAGTTGAGGGATGATACCTAAACGGCACAAAGTTTCTTTTTGAGGTGATGAAAATACTTTAAAATTGGCTCTGGTGATTAATTGCACAACTCTATGAATATTCTAAAAATGTTAATTAAATCATTATATACTTTAAATGATTAATTATATGTAAGTAAATTATTTCAATAAAGCTGTTAAAAAAGAATCCTTAAAACTAAATAATAAGAAAACAAACAAGCTGTAAATGTTATTTCTAGATTTTGAGATGCTGTGCTATATATGTATAACCTGGTCTCTCCCTGAACTTTGGGTACCTCTGTGACACCTAAGACTCGGAGTTGGATTTTTGCAGCTCTGAAAGTCAGCATTTCTACACACATCAACTGTTAAAGAAACCAAAAAAGAGATCAGGCTTCAATTAGAGATAAGAATGAAGCTGATCAGGTCAGGACTAAGATAAATCAGAATACAGGGTAAAGGATGATATTATCTGTATTTTAGAACTTCACCTACTGTGTGAGACCAAAGGAAGAAAGTTTATTTTGTCCAAAACCTAAATTTTCTGTAGCACATAATCTAACTCAATCTGTCTGGATAGATCATTGAAACAACCCAAACACAGGAAGCTCAGAATGGGAATGAGGGCTTCTAATTCTGTATAGCTTAATGGAATACCCAGATACATCCCACGGTATATTGGGCAGATAATTAAAAAGTATAAGCAAAGTCCCCTAAGGAGATGAAGAAAAATTGGAACTATTAAACTTTACCACTGGAAACTCCTAATACTGTCTCAAACACTAGGGACCCCCAAGTGAATAGGCCAAGCCCTTGATCTGGGAGGCTTACTCTTATGAAGCTTGTTCTTAAGCAGAGAACCTGAGCCTTCCTGTAGTTATGCCTAAGAACTACTTCCAGAAAACCTCTTTTGTTGCTCAGATGTGGCCTCTCTCTTTCTAAGCCCACCTCTGCAAGGAAAATAATTACCCTCCCCTCTACAAGGGACATGACATTCAGGGGTGAAAGTCTTCCTGGCAAGGTGGGACATGACTCCCAGTGATGAGCCTGGCCCTGGCACTGTGTGATTGACAACACCTTCCTAACCAAAAAGGAGAAAATGAATGTAACAAAATCAGATATCAGTGGCTAAGAGAGTTCAAACAGAGTCAAGAGGCTATTCTGGAGGCTACAATTAGGCAAGCTTCAGCTAGATATTGCTAAGCACCACAGTTTGCCAAATCCCAACCAACACCATTCCTGTGAACCCTAAAGAACACCTAGGGCTCCATCTGAGATTCTACAAAATTTTCATACACTACAAGATTACTTTCCAGAAACCTACAACTTCCACATGGGTACATAGGCCAGATAATTCCTGAAATCCAGAGGGGTCAGCCTCTCTAAGAACATCAACCAGTTCCATCCCCCTATCCCACATTGTTGACACCCCTTTGCAACATGAAAAAGTGAGAATGGGCATAAGTCCAAACACCCCTAAAGATTGGGAGAAGGATCAAAGGAGAAGGAAGAGTTATAACAGAGAAGATAGAATTTAACAAATGACTATGACTGCTGAATCATTATATTGATATTTTTTAGTCTCCAGTGTCTTAGAGCAGCTAGAAGGAAGAACCTGAAATTGTATGAACTATAACTCATATCAAACTCTGAAATCTGTTCTATAACTACTTGTTACAATGTACTTTGAAATTTATTGCTTTTTTGTATATATGTTATATTTCACAATAAAAAAATGTTAAAAAAAGAAAACAAAAATGTTTAAATGGGCAAAAGATTCGAATAGACACCACCAAAAAAGATGACAATAAGCACATAAAAAAAGATGCTCAACATAATTAGTCAGGGGATGCAAATTAAAACCATAAGAGATATCACTACACACCTATTAGAATGGTCTTAAAGAAATACTGACAATACCAAGTGCTAACAAAGATATGGAGTAACTAGAAATCTCACACTTTGCTGGTGGGTAAAATGGTGCAAACAGCCACTTGGGAAAATAATTTGGCAGTTACTTACAAAGATAAACATCATATGACCCAGTGATCCCACTCCTAGGTATCTACCCAAGTGAAATGAAAACCATATTCAAGCCAAACCCTGTACACAAATGTTTATAGCAGCTTTATTTGTAACCACCAAAACCTGGAAAGCAATGCTAATATTCCTCCATCTGGGGAGTAGATAAACAATGATAGATCTATTCAATAGGATACTGCCCAGCAATAAAAGAAGTGAATGACTCATACACATGAATGTAACTTAAATGCACTCATCATGCTAAGTGAAAGAAGCCAGACTGAAAAGGCTGCAGATTATGATTCTACAAAGGTAAAACGATAGGAATAGAAAACAGTTGCCAGAGGCTAAGAGTGGGGGGATAGCGTGACTACAAAGCGGCATGGAAGAATTTTGAGGGTGATGAAGGTGTTCTATGTCTTGCTGTGTGGTAGTTACACAATGGTATACTGTTGTCAAAATTCACTGAAATATACATTAAGAAGGGGGACCTTTGCTGTATGTAAATATAGTTCAAATAAAAAAATAGGAAGTTCTATCAACATTGGGGCCACACTCCCACAAAGCCACAACCGATAGCCCCCTTTAAGTAGGAAACATACTGTCCAGATCCCCCAGTCCCTACCGAGCCAGCTAGACTCAGTAGGGACCCTGGGCCCTGTAGCTAGCTGTTTGTTACTTCTGTTTATACCAAAGCATAGGTATAAAATAGCAAAGCATATTTAACTGTAAAATGTGATGATTCCCTGGCTAGGATACCATCTGTATTAAGTGCTTCTTGGAATATCCTACCCCATATCTCCTTTTTATCCACATGGCAAACTCCTACTCATTCTTCAAAACCCTATGCAAATGTTTCCACCGGAGCCTTGTGCCTATCTCCCCCTCTCTTTGTGTAGTTACCCTCTCCTCCCTGCTCCTATAGCCCTTGGATAACCCTATCTCATGGCATTTATCAGACTCAGTTGGAACTCATTGTTGCTAAGTTTGTCTGAGCTATCACAAATAACCACAAAATGGTTCTAGCTTAAACAATAAGCATTTACTGGCTCAGTTTCAGAGGCTGGAAATCAAACATCACAATACCAGCAAGGCTTGCTTGCTTTCTGTAGACTGTAGCGTTCTGGTGCTGGCTGCCAGCTTTCCTGCCACATGGCAATGTCTTTTCCTTTCTCCTCTCAGGTTCTTGCTTCTAGCTCCATCCTGCGACTTTCTCTTCCAAGACCTCCAGTAATTTGGATTATGCCTGCCCTACCTCATTTGGGCCGTAACCTAAGTAAAAATAGCATCTTCAAGAGGTCCTATTTACAATGGGCTCACGCCCCCAGAGAGGTGGATTAAGAACATGTCTGAATCGGGGCACACAACTCAATACACCACGTCTCTATTTTTCTCCCTCATTGGACAATGAGCTATTCTGTTCCATACCAGCCCAGCACAGAGCAAAGACCTATGAGTATTTGTTAAATGAATTGGCCTGGTTGCTTTGGCTAAAAAAAAAAAAATTATTAAAATAATGTTTAAAAGGCTGAAGCAGACCCACTGAGGGTGAGTGAGTAACCCAGATGAGGATCAGAAAATGACATAGGATCAGATTGAGAAAGGCCCTGAAAGTCAACTCAAGGTTTTCAGACTTTATCCTGGGGACCACCTTACCCAATATTTGTTGAACCATTTTGCCCCCTTGCCCTTGAAAGGCTCTTCCTCTCTCCCTTCATTCAGTCCTCAGTCTCCAGAGACACTTCCCGGAACACCCAATCTAGCCCACCCCTACACTATCCCCTATCCCCGTTAATCAACTTTATTTTTCTCCACAACACTTATACCATTTGACACATATCTATTTGTTTACTGTCTGTATCTCGTCATTAAAATAGAAGATCAACGTGAGCAGGGACATTGTTTTATTCACTGCTGTGTTCTCAGTGTCCTGAAGACTGAGTCAGAGCAGAGGCTCAATAAAGCTTTTGTTGAATCACCAAGTCTCAATTCTACAAACAAGGAAACTGAGCCTCACAGCTAGTGTGGGGAAGAGCCTGGACACAGACCCAGATCTTAAGTGGATTTGACTCTAAAGAATGTTCCCTTAACCAGGATCCAGTGGAGGGGCCTTGGAGTTAGAAGGACCTCAGCTTAAATTAGTGGTTCTTTACCCCAGGGGGATCACTGACCCCCTTTGAGACTCTGTTGAAAGTTTTAGGCCCTTTATACTGAGAACCAGACAAAAGTCCAAACATGAGACATTTTGCAGATGACTCCAGGGAGCTCGTGGACACTCTTTGGTACCTTTCATAAGCTTCTCGGATACATTTCTGGATGAGTCATGTCATCCCTTTGAGCCTGTTTCTGCTCTAGAATGGAGATGATAAGTTTACCTCACAGGGCTAACTGGGAGATCCAACGAGATGAAGTATGAACCTTCAGTGCTTAAATCTCATCAGTCCCCACTTCCTTCCCTGAGCCACTGCGTGGCAAGGTGGGAAACAGATGCCCGAGGCGTAGGATCCAGGCCTGCCACCCCCCCTTCCCAGCTGTGTGACATCAGACTCTTATTTTCTCTGAGCCTTTGTCACTTCACCAGAAAAATGGGATTACCCTCATTTAACAGAATGGATCAAATGAGATCCTGAAAGCCTTCAGGAAACAGTAAAGTCCTAGAAACATTTCCCAAGACACCCCTTCCACGTGCCATAAGTTGCTTTACTGTTTCAATTTCAGCTGCAAAAAGCACTCTGCAGGTCTAGGCCTGAGGAGTTCAAGAATAAAGCAGGGCAAATCCCATTACGCCAAATCCCATTATAGTGCCAATTTCTTCAATAAGAAATTGTCTCACCAATGGACTGCAGCCTCCCAGGGTGACCAGGCTGACTTGCCTTTGTCCCCTCTGCCCCACTCCCCCCCAACACAGAGCCTGGCACACTGTAGGATCTCCTTTATCAAAACCACTTTTCACCCATAGTCAAGAATTTTTCGTTTGGCTCACATGATTTTTTTTAACAGGTTTTTATTGTGATATAGAACATATATACAAAAAAGCAATAAATTTCAAAGTACATTTTAACAAGTAGTTATAGAACAGATTTGAGTTTGGCATGGGTTAAAATTCCACAATTTTAGGTTTACCCTTCTTGCTGCTCCAAGACACTGGAGAATAAAAGAAATATTGATATTTGATACTAAATATCGATATAATGATTCAGCAGTCATACTCATTTGTTAAATCCTATCTTCTCTGCTATAACTTCTCCTTCTCCTTTGATCTTTCTCCCAATCTTTTGGGGGGTATTTGCATAGCCCATTCTAACTTTTTCATATTGGAAAGGGCTGTCAATAATATGGCATGGGAGATGGAACTAGTTGATGTCCTGGAGAGGCTGACTACTCTGGGTTTCAGGATTTATCTGGCCTAGGAATCTATCTGGAGGTTGTAGGTTTCTGGAAAGTAATCTTAGTGTGTGGAACTTTTGTAGAGTCTCAGATAGAGCCCTAGGTGTTCTTTAGGGTTGGCAGGAATAGTTTTGGCTGGGCTTTGGCAAACCATGGTAAAAAGCACTATCTAGCTGAAGCATGCATAAGAGTAGCCTCCAGAATAATCTCTCAACTCTATTTGAACTCTCTCAGCTACTGATACCCTATTTTGTTACAATTCTTTTCCCTCATTTGGCCAGGCAGGCATTGTCAAGCCCACAGTGTCGGGGCCAGGCTCACACCTGGGATTCATATCCCACATTGCAGGGGACTTTCATCCCTGGATGCCATGTTCCACATAGAGGGGAGGATAATAATTTTCCTTGCAGAATGGGGCTTAGAGAGAAAGAGGTCACATCTGAGCAGCAAAAGAGGTTCTCTAGAAATAACTTTTAGGTGTAATACAGGTAGGCTTAGATTCTCTGCTACATAAATAAGCTCGATAAAAGCAAGGCTCAAGATCAAGGGCTTGGCCTATTGCCTTGGCAGTCCCTAATGTTTGAGGCAGTATCAGGGTTTTCCCCAGTGGTAAAGCTCAACAGTTCCATATTTTTTCTCCTATTCCTCAAGGGACTTTGCCAATACTCTTTCATTATCTGCTCAACATAATCTGGAGGCTCACATGATTAAAAAAAAATTAGATGATGACATTTGAACACTGGGAGTCTTCATAACGAGTTGAGGCTCTCAACTTCTCTTGGAAAATTAGAGCTATACCCTGATCTCAGTTTCCCACATGTGGAGACAGGCTGCGGGGTCTGACCTGCAGTGCTCTCTGTCCCTTTCAATGGCCTGTGCCATGTGTCCTCCAACCCCCACTATCCCCACAGTTCCTGTCTAGCTGTTTCAACTCATTTATGTGGCATTTGTTTCCATTCCCAGCCCAGAATCAAGAGGTGTGTGGGTCAGGCCCCATGGTTTGCATTCTGAGAGCTCTGTATAAAGCCTGCTCGCATGTGCCATCTTCTTTAGCCCAGAAGAAATCCCTGTGGATTAGCTATTATTATCACGCCCCATCCTAGGTGGAAATAAATGAGGCTCCAAGAGGCAAAGAACTCATCCAAGTCTACAAAGTTAGCAATATACAGAACTCAGATTCAATAAGAAATTCCTGTTAACTAAGAATAGATTAAAACCTAAATTTAAAATTTAGATTAATTTATTAAATTAATGACCTTAATTTTTAACCTAACCTGAGTTTTCCATTAATTCTTATAAAATAAATGGCTTCCATTTATTTAAACCCCATTTGCTGCCACTACACTCTGGTACAAAGACTCTGAGTCAAATATACGTGGTTTCAACACGGACTCTGCCATGTTGAGTAGGTAACTTCACCTCAGTAGGTATTTCCTTACCTCTAAAATGGAACCTAAAATACAGGGTTATTCACTAATCCTTTGTAGATTAGTAAAATCTTAGTAAATGATTCTGGAAAATCACTAAATGTAGATTAGTAAATGATTCTGGAAAATGCCACCCTAACCCATGAAAGAGAGCCACCCCACGGAGTTTATAGAAATGAGAGTCAACATGTGGATTTTATTTGGTTTGCTCCTGAACAGGGTCCAAAGACAGCCATGTAGCTATATTTGAAAGTGATCCCTAAAGAAGTTACTCAGATGGACCAACTCCATGATCTTGAACAAGTGTCCTGGTTTTCTCACTTGTACAATGGGGGTGATGATAATACCTACTGCAGATGGTGGTGAGAATTAAACATCTATTTATGCACACAAAGTGGGTATATGAAATTCAATGTCTGTAGGCTCACACATATGCACTTTAGGTTAGAATTATTTTCACTTCAAAACTCAAGAAGCCCGGGCCTTGTTCAACAAGGTGGAATGAGATGCTTCAGGGTTTGTCCACACTCAACCCTGACCCCCACCCCACCCCACCCCCACACACAGACATACAGAAGCTTTGAACAACCAGCAAGAACTGAAACATCTTTCTCAAAGCTCTAGAAAACAGCTAAAGGACTGCAATAACAGGGCGAGCACAAAATCAAGAAACGGGCTACTTAAAAGTGGTAGGATCTCCCAGCACCCTGATGGCCCCTCCTTACCCCTTCCCCCCTTGGCACAGAACCTGCCTGTGCTCCTGGTGTGGATCTGCGGTACCGGTGGCCTGAGGGACTCTCCATCCTGGAACTTGCCCTGCCCTGCATGTGCTGTGGCAGAGCAGTCAAGTCACGCTGCCTGGAATTGCAGGGCTGTATGACACACAGTACAGTGCCCAGGACCATGAGGAAAATGCTTTCCAAGGAAGAGGTGACATTCCTATCTGTCTAAATGGGGGAATTCCTAAGGTCTCACATTCATGCCCAAGACAAGAGACATTCATAGAAAGGATCTGTGAGGCCCCTACACTTTGGCCTGCAGGTAATCTCCAAACTCACTGTATGGATAAGCCCATACACTTTCCAGCCTCCCTTGCAGTTATTTGCATGTGGCCCAGTGACAGTTCTGACCAAAGGAAGGTGGGGCAGAAGTGATTTATGTCACTTCCAGAACTGCCCATCAGAACTTTCCCAAATGCTTTTCTCTGTTCTTTCTTTTCTGTGGCCTGATGCAGATGAGCATCTTGGAAGTTAAGCTGTGAAGATGGCGGAACCACAAAATGGTAGGAGCCTGAGTCCTGAATCACCAATTGAAGGGGAAATGCTAATTTTGAACAACATAAAATAAAGTTCTATTTTATTTAAGCCATTCTATTTGAGACATCTGTTACAGAAGCCTTTGCTAACCTGGGCTAATACAGCACCAATATTTCTGTTAATGAAAGAAGGAAGCTAAGATTGAATCTTTGCATACTACCTAAGATGCTTCGTTATGCTTCTCCACGCATCACTGACTATACAATTCCAGGAAAATGGAGGCCTCAGATGGAGACGCCAGCATTCCAGTCAGTGGAAACGGCTAGACAAAATATATTGACTTCTGATTTTTGGCAGACATTTAGTCACAGGTGTCAGTTCCTCAAAAATTTGATTAATGTTTGAAATACTAAAAACTGTAAGTGCTTGAGGCTGTAGGGAGTGGGAGTGGGAGTGGGTGGGAAAGGGGAAAGAGCCTGAGAGGAAGACAGGCTTTGGAATCAGGTGGACATGAATCCAATCCTGCCATCACCCCATCTGCCAGCCATACGTCTTTGGGCATATAAACTACCCTCTCTGGGCCTCAGATTCTTCATCTGCAAAGGAAATAATTTGTCATTATTTTATCTAGTCAAAAGTGACAAAACCCTAAACTGAATTAATTAAGCAAAGATGAATTTCTGGTCCAACATGGTGGATTGAACATGTGTATATATTCCTTTGCTCCCTCCAAAATATAATGAAAATGACAGTAGAAGGATTTACAAGGCATTAACTCATAATAACTAAGAGAAAAGGAGAGGAGATAAAAAAAATTATGGAAGTTGGAAAGAAACTGGATGGGTGATAACTGTCTTAGCAGATGAGGAAGCTAAAACCTGCACTAGCAGTGGAGGAAGCCCAGAAGCTCTCCAGGTAACACCAGCAATCTACAGAAAGACTCAGGAATTGGAGGCACCAAATACCTCTGAAAGGGATGTGAAGGTGGGACTTAAAACAGGTGAACTGGTTGAAAGTTTGTTTAAGACACAACTAGAATCAAATTATCAAACATAACATTACTAATTGTAGGACCTCCTGACATTGCCTCCAAATGAAATACACACTTCACCTATGAAGTCTACTTGCCAGGATGTTCAACGTAAGTCTAATTAGTGTTTTGACTTAATTTCCAGTCCATAAGAAATACAGGGAATAGGGGAACAAGTCAAGTGAGGAAACAATAATTAAACCTAGATTGTGGGATATTCTAAAAGATAGTTAACTGGACTGGTCTCTTCAAAAGATCAATGTTTTAGAGTAAAAGAAACTAAATAGATACAACAACCAAATGCAATGGATTTTGGTTTAATAAAAAAATCAACACACACGTGTACACTTAGCCATTTGAAAAAATGTGAGTATGGAGTGGGTATTAGATGCTGTGGTAGCCAGCCTCTCAGATGGGTAGTGGTGTTCCCCGCTTGTACACCCTTATTTGTTCCCTCCTATATTGTATCAGGGTTGGTCTATATGTACAATACCATATAACCGAAGTGATGCTAATTCACTGCTGTGATTAGTTTATAAAAGATTACAGCTTCTGTCTTAGGTACTCCCTTGCAGGCTCACTCTCACTAAGCTCCCTTGCTCTAGGCAAAGCCACCTGCCATGCCAGGGAAGCACTCAGGGAGCCAATGGAGAGGACAAAGCACTGAGAATTTGAGGCCTCCAGGCATTAGCCATGTGAATGACCTAGGAAGTGGATCCCTCAGGCTTGAGTCTTGAGTTGATTGCAGCTTCTGCTGATAGACTGACTACAACCTCATGCAAGGACCCTGAGCCAGAACCATCCAGCTAAGCTGTGCCCAGATCCCTAACACTTAGGAACTGTGAGATGAGGAATGCTTGTTGTTTTAAGCTGTCATGTTTTGAAGTAATTTGTTATACAGCAGTAGATAACTAATACAGATGATAACGGAGAATAATTTAATATTTTCAGGTGTGATAATGGTGTGATGATATAAGAGGATTTCTTCCTTTTTTTTCGAGCAGCATCCTAACATTTTTAGGGTTGGAGTGTCCTGATGTCTAAGGTTTAGTTACAAGTAATTCATCAAATATATGTATATATATATATGGTATTCATACACACATGTACAAAATACTAATAGGTATTAAACCTAGGTGGTGTGTATATTAGTAATCATTGTATCATTCTTTCAATGCTTCTCTATCATTAAACATTTTCACTATAAAAATTTAGAAAACGTCTGCTTCTAGCAACAGTAACAGAATTCCAATTCATCTATCCACCAGAAACTATTAAAAATATGAGACGGGGGTGCGAGGGTAGTTCAGTAGCAGAATTCTCACCTCCAATGCAGAAGACCCGGGTTCGATTCCCGGCCCATGCACTTCCCAAAAAACAAAAACAAACCATCGAAAACAAAAATTCAACAAATGGTGCTGTAATAACAGGATACTCACATGGAAAAAGAATGAAATGTGGCCCCGCCATGCAGCATACAAAAGATATATATATATATATATGAGGCAAAAGTTTTCAAGACACTGAACATTGAACAGCAAAAGACAATAATTCCTTGAGGATACTTCCGGGAAGATGGCCGACTAGAGTGGCTCAAGATTAGCCTTGCTCCAGGGAAAGGTTAGAGAGGGGACAGGAGGGCGACTGAGGCAGCGATTCGGGACCACAGCTGACCTGAGAGAGCCTTCTGCACCACATATGGCAGCCCTGGTTGCAGAGGCCTAGGAACTGAGAGGCACAGAGCCGCTCAGCCCGTGGGAGTGCATGGACTGGAGCACAGAACTAGGAAGTAGGGCAGGCCACAGTGGCTCAGCAGGCAAGAATGCTTGCCTGCCATGCCAGAAGATCCAGGTTCGATTCCCGGTGCCTGCCCATGTAAAAAATAAAAAAAATAAAACTAGGAAGTAAACCAGGCCGCATTACTTGGGTGCACTACCCTCACCAGCGCAGCCCCGTGACCGGTGACTCACCCCACCCCCACACACCTGAACTCCATCACCCTCTCCCATTCCCCGTGCTCCAGGAGCCCCCATACCACCAGCGTCTGGTACACATACCTGCCCCACAACCCCACCCCAAGTGCAGCCCAACCCACCACTCTTGGACCACTCCAGAGCACTACCTCCCCCTCCCTGTTCCCTGCAGGCTGTTGCCAGCACATAAAGGCTGAGGACAATAACCTCTGTACCTAGGCTACCCCTGCCCATAGGTGTCGCACAGCCTCACCCCACCCTCCCTGAGCTCAGCACATCCCTTTACGGCACTCTCAGGCCCACGCATGCACATGGGCCCCCAGTCATGTCACTCAGCTCTGGGAGCTGCACTTTACAGCAGTCCCAGAACTGTACATGCGCACAGCCCTCAGCCTCGCTTCCCAGCTAATCAAAGATGTTTATACAACTCTACTTGATTAAAATAAATGGGGGGCGGGCCACGGTGGCTCAGCAGGTAAGAATGCTTGCCTGCCATGCCCGAGGACCCGGGTTTGATTCCCGGTGCCTGCCCATGTTAAAATAAATAAATAAATAAATAAATAAATAAATAAATAAATAAATAAATAAATAAATGAATGAATGAATGAATGAATGAAATGGGATAGCAAATGACATCTACTGAAGACAGTAGAAAAGTACAAAGAGTCAACTAATCTTTGACAAGGCCCCCAAATCCTCTGAACTGAGACAAAATAGTCTTTTCAATAATTGGGCATGGAAGAACTGGATATTAATAGTCAAGAGAATGAAAGAGGACCCCTGTCTTACACCTTACACAAAAATTAACTTGAACTGGATCAAACACCTAAATATAAGAACTAGCACCATAAAGCTTCTAGAAGAAAATGTAGGTAAACATCTTCAAGACCTAGCAATAGGAGGTAGCTTCCTAAACTTTACCCTGAAAAGCACAAGCAACAAAAGAAAAAATACATAAATAGGAACTCCTCAAAATCAAATGCTTCTGCAGCTCAAAAGATTTTGTCAAAAAGGTGAAGAGGCATAGGCCGTGGTGGTTCAGTGGCAGAGTTCTCACATGCCATGCCAAAGACCCAGGTTTGATTCCTGGTGCCTGCCCATGTAAAAAAAAAAAAAAATGTGAAGAGGCACCCAACTCAATGGGAGAAAATATTTGGAAATCACATAACAGACAAAGGTTTGACTTCCTGTATATACAAAGAAATCATACAACTCAACAACAAAAGAACAAACAATCCAATTATAAAATGGGCTAAAGATATGAATAGGCATTTTTCTGAAGAGCAAATACAGATGGCTCAAAAGCACATGAAGAGATGCTCATTTTCACTGACTATATGGGAAATGCAAATAAAGACTTTAGTGAGATACCGCCTCACACCTATAAAAATGGCTGCTATTAAACAAACAGGAAATTATAAATGTTGGAGAGGATGTGGGGTAACTGGGACACTTACACACTGCTGGTGGGAATGTATAATGGTGCAGCCATGATGGAAGACTGTTTGGTGGTTCGTTAAGAAACTAAATATTGAGTTGCCCTACGACCTAGCAATAGCACTACTTGGTATGTACCCAGAAGAGCTGAAAGCAACAACACAAACAGACATTTGCACACCAATGTTCATAACAGCATTATTCACAATCGCCAAAAGATGGAAACAAACCAAATGTCCACCAACAGATGAGTGGATCAACACAATGAGGTATATACATATGATGGAATATTATGCAGCAGTAAGATAAAATGATGTCCTGAAGCACATGGCATGATAGATAAGACTTAAAGATATAATGATGAGTGAAGTTAGCCAGACACAAAAGGATAAGTCCACTTTTATGAAGTGGGGACTTAGAGATACAGGGAAGCTAGAGGTGGGTGAACCCTTAGCTAATGAGGTTGAACTCCAATGTAAGGGAAGAGATAGGAGCAAAGGTGATTCTCTCGTGGGTCTAGAAGTAATATCACCATATTAAAGATGAACAAGATTGAAAGGGGTTGGTATAGACCTATGTGTCCCACTGATTAACACTAGAAATATGAATGAGTTCTTATAAGAATTACTTCAAAGATATGATTCTTACATAAAGAGTGTTTAAGTCCAGGGTACAGGGGGAAAACTGCTATTGCAGGCCATGAGCTATGTTCAAAAGGAAACCATCAGCACTGCCACAGCAACAGCAGAGGTAAATAATGGGGTGAGGGACAAGAGTTAAGAGGCGGTTTAGATTTCCTATTTGGCAAGGGTGTGTTTATCAGCTTTCTGTCTCTTGGGAACAATGGAATTATCTAAAATTGAAAATGCTGATGGACTGTGGGCTTTGGGCCCTCTACATGATGCCCGATGAATGCAGGTGGCTGAAGGACGCACTGATGGAGAGAAGTAGATTGGCGAATGATAGTGTATATTTATAAACGAAGGTTGTGCTGCTACAAAAAGGAACAATGCCGTTAGGCATGCAACAATGTGAATGAACATGTGGGACATTTGGTGAGACAAAATAAGCCAGAAACAAAAAAAACAACAATGGTATGGCCACCTTCAGAAAATGCTTATAAGAAAACAGGGGCCTAGATTGTAAGCTTTTAGAGCAGACACATCAAGTCCAGAGTGGTGATTATTATTTCTGGATTTTGAGAGACTGTTTTATATATCACCTGATATTTAGAGATAAGAATGAAGCCGAACAGGTTGGGGTTAAAGGAATTCAGAACACAGGGGTAAGGAAGACAGAGTCTATATTTTAGAACCACACATACTCTTTGAGACCAATGGAAAAAAGGTTTATTTGATCTGGAACTGAAATTTTCTGTAGTGCGTAATCTAATTCAACCTATCTGTTTAGCTCATTTGAACAACTGAAACACAGAGAGCACAGAATGAGAAAGAGGTCCTTTAATCCTGTAGAGATTATTGTAATGCCTGGATACATACTCCAGTATATTAAGCAGATAATCAAAAAGTATTGACAAAGTCCCCTAAGGGAGGGGAGAAAGAATATGGAACTATTAAACCTTACCATCAGGGAATCCCCTGATACTGTGTCAATCTTTAGGGATACCCAAATCAATAGGCCATGCCCTCGATCATGAGGCTTATTCTTGTGAAACTTATGTAGGTAGCTGAGAAGCTTAGACTACCAATAGGCATACCCAAGAGTTACTTCTGGAGGACCTTTGTTGTTGCTCAGCTGTGGTCTCAGTCTCTCTAAGCCCAACTCTGCAAATGAAATCATTGCCCTCTCCTCTATGTGCAACATGACATCCAGGGGTGAAAGTCTCCCTGGTGACGTGGGAGAGGACTCCCAGGGATGAATCCAGACCTAGCACCGTGGGATCAACAATTACATCCTGACCAAAAGGGGGAAAAGAAGTATAATTAATAAAGTATCAATGGAAGAGAGAGTTCAAATAGAGTCAGAGGCTACTCTTACACAAGCTTCAGGTAGACCTTGCTACCTATCATAACCTACCAACCCCCAACGAGGACCATTCCAGCCAATCCTAAAGGACACCTAGGGCAATATATAAGATTCCACAAGGGTTCCCGGCACTAGAGTAACTTTCCAGAGACATACAACCTCCAGATGGGTCTCTGGTCCAGATAAGTCCTGAAGCCTAGCCCAGCCTCTCCAGAACATCATATAGTTCCATCTCCCTACCCCATATTAGTGGCAGACCTTTCCAATATAAAAAATTTAGAATGGCCATAGCCTAAATAACCCCAAAGAGAGGTATGGAAAGATCAAAGGTGATGGTAGAATTATGCATAGAAGATAGGACTTTACAAATGAATAAAAGGCTGAATCATTAAATTGATATCACTTTAATCTCCAGTATTTTAGAGCAGCTAGAAGTAAAAACCTAAAATTGTGAAATTGTAACCCATGTCAAAGTCTGAAATATGTTCTAAACTAATTGTGGTGCTGTGCTTTGAAATTTATAGCTTTTATATATATATGTTATTTTTCACAAAAAAAAAAAGGAGAAAAAGTCGATTGTGATGATAAGAAAAATATTTAAGCCCTGTAGCCTCCTATATTTTGGAACAGCTAGAATGAAAAATATGAGAGGATCATATCTTAGCCCATGACAAACTCTGAGATCTGTCCTGTAACCACGTGTTGAAGAGTGCTTTGAAAACTATAGCGTTTTTTAAATTTCTTTGCTTTGTATATATGTTGTACTATACAATAAAAAAAAGTTAAAAAAAAAGTCTAGAGGAAGGGATAGGCGTGCAACACAAATTACAATATCATGTGCTAAGTGCAATAAAAGATGCATGTAAGCACACACACACACACACACACAGCAAAGACTCCTGAGAGATGAGAAACAAGATAAGCCCTATGAATTGTCCCAACCAACCGCACTGAAAGAAATTTCAGGCTGCAGTCCAAGGAGGGGAACTGAGACAGAATCAGCAGACTCCCTGAGTGGAGGAAATAGAGGTGATGTCCAGACAAACGAAGGCAGCCTGAGTTTCCAGACCAGAGAACCCGTAAGGAGAGAGCTGCCCCAAGAGAGAGCTCCAGACATGTGCAGAGGGTCCCTGCCTGTAAGGAAAATACCTGTGGCTATGGAAGAAACATCCAAAAAGATCAGAGGAAACAGTATCTGTGGCTACCAGCCAGACTGTAAAGTCTGAAAATCCAGAGCATTGGGTAGAGTGCTCACAGGGGAATAACTTGAGCCTGACTAAGCATTGCTCTGGGCCTTTCTAACTAATCAGAACAGCAAGACCCCACAAAATCGAACTGCTTCCAAGTAACTTAACTGCATTCCGGGGCAAAGATTAAGAAGTTTTCTAAGAATGCAAAAATATTCAGCACCCAACAAGGTAAAATTCACATCTGACATCCAATCAAAGATTACCAGGCATACAAAGAGGCAGGAAAACACAAACCATAAAAAGGATCATCAATAACTCAAAACTGACTAATAACTGACATGTTAGAATTAGTAAAGAAGGACATTCAAACAGTTATAATCACTGTACTCCCTATGTTCAAAAAATTAAGTAGAGACATGAGAGATACAAAGAAGATACTAATCAAACTTCTAGAGATGAAAAATACATAGGATGAGATTAACAGCAGATAACTCGTTACAGAAGATTAGTGAACTTGAAGATGTTGCAATTGAAACACTGAAAGAAAAAATGCAAAGAGCGTCAGCAACTCTATACCCACAAATTTAATAAAACCAATTCCTTGAAAAAACAATCTACCAGAACTCACACAAGGATAAATGAATATCTGAATAGGCCTTTATCAAAGAAAATCAATTAATAATTAATAACAAAAAAACCCTTGGCGAGTTCTACCTTGGTAGCCTCTGGCTCTTTACCAACATCTCTCTTCCTAAAAACAAAAAAAACAAAAACCAAGCATACATACTTAAGCAATCCATCAGGTCCCTGAAACTCAGACTCCTCACTATGAAGTTAGTAATAGCACCCACCTCACAGGATAATTGTGATAATGAAATGAGTTTATGCAGTTGAAATGGGTTCTGAGCATATAGTAGGCACATAATAAATGGGAGCTTTTATGCTCAATTCATTCCAAACTAAAAACCCTAGTCTAAAGGGAATTTCACTCAAAATAAATGCTCCAGTAACATTTCAAAGCTTTCCCCATGGCCAGGAAAAGACCACACACCTATTTCCAAGGGATCACCTGGAAGGGGGGGAGGTGGAATCACCCACTAGTGTCACCATTCATAGCCCTGCACCCCAGACTGAGCCCTCACTACCCAAGCATTTCACTGCTCAGATCTGAGCGTTCACCTCCCACTACTTCCCCTCCCACATGCCTCTCAACTGTGCTGCCCACCCTGCAAGCTGGCTCCCTAACACACCTACTCACAGAATTATTGTTTTATTTTCCCACCTTTCTCACTCAGAAAGATAGGGAGGAACAGTGACAGTCAGGCCAGGAGACAGCTGGAAACAGGTGGGCTATGCGCTGTGCCCTTGTCTCTGGTGCCACACCCTCCACCTACAGCTCCCACAAGCCCACCCTCTGGCCTTCTGGGCTCCCTTTTCCTTACAACAGTTCCACACACCCCTTGCTGCTGAGAAGCAATACTCTCCATCCACTCCCAACCCAGCTCCATTTACCCCTTGCCCCACTACAACCGTCCATAAAGCCAAGCCAGTTTCCTTACTCCAACTCTGCAACTCTGGCAAAAAGCCCAATTCTTTTGCCTAGCAGGATGTGTTAGATACCCTCCCATTCTCTGAAGTGGGTTGGGATGCGAGAAGATCACTCACAGAGACCCTTGACCCTCTCCAACCTCCCCCTCTCATTAGCCCTGTGACCTTGGGAATATTACTCTCTAGGTCCATTTCTCCTCCCAAAGTTTTTTATTGTGAAATTTAACATATATACAAAGAAAAGAAAGATAAAGCAATAATTTTCAAAGTATACTTCAACAATTAGCTACAGAACAGATTTCAGAGTTTGTATGGGTTACCATTCCACTATTTCAGATTTTTCCTTCTAGCTACTCCAAAACACTGGAGGCAGGCAGGCCACGGTGGCTCAGTGGCAGAGTTCTCCAAAACACTGGAAGCTAGAAGAAATATCGGTATAGTTACTCAATATTCCAGGGGAATACCTGCTGATACACATATAACTTATTATCTCAGAACCCAGAAATATACTTTCAACTTCAGACTAAGTGTGGCTGCTATAAGGGATTACAATCTCGGCTCTCATTTTCTTTTTTTTTTTTTTTTTTATTTATTAATTAAAAAAAACTAACAACAAACAAAAATATTAACATATCATTCCATTCTACATAGATAATCAGTAATTCTTAATATCATCACATAGTTGCATATTCATCATTTCTTAGAACATTTGCATCGATTTAGAAAAAGAAATAAAAAGACAACAGAAAAAGGAATAAAATGATAACAGAAAAAAAAGATTATATGTACCATACCCCTTACCCCTCGCTTTCATTTATCACTAGCATTTCAAACTAAATTTATTTTAACATTTGTTCCCCTTATTATTCATTCTTATTCCATATGTTCTACTCATCTGTTGACAAGGTAGATAAAAGGAGCATCAGACACAAGGTTTTCACAATCAGAGTAACATTGTGAAAGCTATATCATTATTCAGTCATCATCAAGAAACATGGCTACTGGAACACAGCTCTACATTCTCAGGCAGTTCCCTCCAGCCTCTCCACTACTTCTTGAACAACAAGGTGATATCTACTTAATGCATAAAAATAACAAAACAAAACAAAAACAAAAAAAGAATAACCTCCAGGATAACCTCTCGACTCTGTTTGGAATCTCTCAGCCATTGACACTTAGTCTCATTTCACTCTTCCCCCTTTTGGTCAAGAAGTTTCTCTCAATCCCTTGATGTTAATTCTCAGTTCATTCTAGGGTTTTTCTCAATCCCTTGATGCTGAGTCTCAGCTCATTCCAGGATCTCTGTCCCACGTTGCCAGGAAGGTCCACACCCCTGGGAGTCATGTCCCACACAGAGAGGGGGAGGGTGGTGAGACTGCTCGTCGTGTTGGCTGGAGAGAGAGGCCACATCTGAGCAAAAAAAAGAGGTTCTCTTGGGGGTGACTCTTAGGCCTAGATTTTAAGTAGATTTGACCTATCCTTTGTGGGGTTAAGTTTCATATGAACAAACCCCAAGACTGGGGGCTCAGCCTATGGCTTTGGTTGTCCACACTGCTTGTGAGAATATCAAGAATTCAACTTGGGGAAGTTGAATCTCTCCCCATTCTCACCATTCCCTGAAGGGGGCTTTGCAAATACTTTTCCACTCATTGATCGAATCACTCTGGGATTCATCGAGGCATCACTCTGGACAAACCAACAAAATCTCATGTCCTAGCTGAGATTCCAAGTACTTATGGCATTCAATCAAACTATCTACATAAGTTATATTAGGAAATGCACTAGTCAAAATATAAATTTTGTAACAAACATTTTTTGCTTTAATCTCACACATAAGGTGACATTTTAAAATATTAATTACCATCTATTTTCATAGGCTCCCATTTTCTTATAACTATTTTCTGAAAAAGACTTCAGCATATTTGTTTTTTAGTTTCTGGTTTATTTTACACAACACATTGTCCCCAAGGTTTATTCAGTTCATTGTGTGCCTCTCTACATCCTTCCTTTTTGTAGCCACGCCATATTCCATCATATACATGTATCATAATTTGCCATTCTGCTTCTCAAGCATTGTACCCTTCAGCTCCCTCCATCTTACAGTATCATGTCTTACAGTATCCTCAATTAGTTGTACAGTTGGCAGCACTCTCAATTAAGAACCGACAAACACAGCCTCACCAAATATCAAATCAAAACTACACTTCATCACTTGTATCTCCCTCCCACCAATTAGATACAACTCATAGTGCTGTGTATCTGTTGATGCCTTCCTGTTAACTATTGGCCATAGCATGCAATTTTAGTCCCCACCCCCACCTCAATAGCCCTCTACTGTTGATTCTTTGTCCAGAATCCAACCTCTGAACTAGTTCATGCAAGAACTTACTTATAAGCGTAGATTCAATCAGTGGGATACAAAGCACTATACATTCCCTTTCACTCATATTCACCTTCAATATGGCAATGTTACTTATAACGCCACTAGTTAGTTAACATCACTTCTGTCCATTCCCCTGCATTTCAGTTCAACCTCATTGGGCAGCCTTTCCCCCATCTCTAGCTTCTGTGTACCTCTAGGTCTGCTATAATCTACAGTATAACCTCTGAGATAACCTTTACCAGAGTCATAATAGCAGAATCATACAGTCCTTTTGTGTCTGACTTACTTCCCTCAGCATTATGTCCTCAAGGTTCATCCATGTTGTCATATGCTTTGGGACCTCATTTTGTGCTGTATAAAATTCCATTGTATGAATATACTACATTTTGTTTGTCCACTCATCCGTTAATAGGCACTCAGATTGTTTCCATCTTTTGGCAATGGTGAATAGTGCTGCTATGAATGTCGGTGTGCAAATATCTGTTCATGTCAGTGCTTTCAGCTCTTCTGGTTGTATACCGAGTATTGGTATTGCCATGTCATAGGGCAACGCAATATTTAGTTTTCTGAGGAATCACCAAACCGCTTTTCACAATGGCTGCAACATTACACATTCCCACTGACAGTGAATAAGGGTTCCAATTTCTCCACATCCTCTCCAACATTTGTAGTTCTCTGTTTGTTTAACAGCAGCCATTCTTATAGGTGTGAGGTAGTATCTCATTGTTATCTTGATTTGCATTTCCCTTATAGCTAATGAAAACGAGCATCTCTTCACGTGTTTCTTAGACATTTGTATTTGCTCTTTGGAAAAGTGTCTACTCATGTCCTCTACTCATTTTATAACTGGGTTGTTTCTTCTTTTGTTGTTGAGCTGTATAATTTCCTTATATACACAGGATATCAAGCTTTTATCGAATATGTGGTTTCCAAATATTTTTGCCCATTGAGTTGGCTGCCTCTGCACCTTTTTAACAAAGTCCTTTGAGGCACAGAATCTCTTATTGTTAAGGAGTTCCCATGTATCTGGTTGTCCTTTCACTGCATATACTTAAGGTGCAAAATTTAAGAAGCAACCTCCTGTTACTACACCAGGAAGATGTTTCCCTTAATTTTCTTCTAAAAGTTTTAAGGTACTGGTTCATACATTTAGGTCTTTAATCCATTTGAATTAATTTTTCTATAGGGTGTAAGGTAGGTTTTCTAGTTTGCTAGAGCCAGAATGCAATATACCAGAAATGGAAAGACTTTTAAAAGGAGGAATTTATTAAGTCGCAAATTTATAGTTCTAAGGCCATGAGAATGTCCAAATTAAAGCAAGTCTATAAAAATATCCAAATTAAGGGACCAAAACAAGAGGTCACCTTCACTCAAGAAAGGCCGATGAAGTTCAGGGTTTCTCTCTCAATTGGAAAGGTACATGGTGAACATGGTGACATCTGTTAGCTCTCTCTCCAGGCTCCTTGTTTCATGAAGCTCCTCCAGGGGCATTTTCCTTCTTCATCTCTAAAGGTCTCTGGCTGCGTGGGCTCTCATGGTTCTCGTGGCTTTCTCGTGGCTCACTCATGGCTCAGTCCTTATTCTGAAGCTTTCTCCAAAATGCTTCCTCTTTTAAAGATTACCAGTAAACTAATCAAGACCCACCTGGAACAGGTGGTGTCACATTTCCCTCTAAGCAAAGGCTAATACCCACAATCGTGCGAGTCATATCTCCATGGAGATAATAAAATCTTAACATTCCAACCTACATTACTGAATAGGGATTAAAAGAAATGGTTGCTCCCACAAGATTGGATCAGGATTAAAACCTGACTTTTCTAGGGCACATAATCCTTTCAAATCAGCAGAGTAGGGGGTCTCTCATTATTTTGGCTATTGAAATTCAATTCTCCCATGTTCATTTATTTAAAAAAGTACTCTGTCCTAATTCATAAGATTTGGGAGCCTTATTGATATCAATTATCCTTAGATTTAGTGGTCTATCTCCACACCCTTGATTCTATTCCATTGGTTGATACTTCTATCTTTGGGCCAGTACCATGCTGTTTTGACAACTGTGGCTTTATGGTAAGCTTCAGTCAAGAAGTGTTAGTCCTCGCACTTCACTTTTCATTATTAGGATACTCTTTAGCTATTCAGGGTCTCTTTCCCTTTCAAATGAATTTGATAACCAGCTTTTCCAAGTCTTCAAAGTAGGTTGTTGGGATTTTGATTGATATTACATTCAATCTGTATATCAATTTGGGTAGAATTGACATCTTAATGACATTCAACCTTTATTGATGGAAAGCATGGATGTCTTTCCATCTATTTAAGTCATTTTTTATTTCTTTTAGTAATGTTTTCTAGTTTTCTGTGTATAAGTCCTTGACATCCCTGGTTAGGCTTATTCCTAGATACTTGATTCTTTTGGTCACTATTTTGAATGTAATTTTTTCCTTGTCTCCTCAGATAGGTCATTACTTCTGTATAGAAACATTACTGATTTTTGTATCCTGCCACTTTGCTGAATTTATTAGTTCAAGTAGCTTTGTCATAGATTCCTCAGGGTGCTCTAAGTATAGGGGCATGTCATCTGCAAATAATTAAAGTTTTAGTTTTCCTTTCCCATTTGGACACCTTTTATTTCTTTCTCCTGTCTAATCGCTCCAGCTAGGACTTTTAGTACAATGTTGAATAACAGCGATGACAACGGGCATCCTTGTCTCATTCCCAATCTTAAGGGGAATGCTTCAATCTCTCACCATTAAGTATGATGCTCACTATAGGTTTTTTATATATGCTCTTTATAATATTGAGGAAGTTTCCTTTGATTCTTACCATTTAAAGTATTTTATCAGGAAAGGATGCTGAATTCTGTCGAGTGCTTTTTCAGCATCAATCAAGATGATCATAAGATTTTCCCATTTGATTTGTTAATGTGCTGTTATGTATATTCAACACAATCCCAATTAAAATACCAGGAAGGTTTTTTTATACAAACTGGCAAACTAATTCCAAAATTCATGTGTAAATGCAAGGAGCTAGAATAGTTTCTCTCTCTCTCTCAATCTCTCTCTCTCTCTCTCTTTCTCTCTCTCTCTCTCTCACACACACAAACTCTGCAAAAGATCATAGTTGGAGGACTAAGATTTGAAGAATTATTACAAAGCCACATTAATCAAGACAGTGTGGTACTGGCACCAAAACAGCTACAATGGAACAGGAAACAGAAAAGAACGTCAAGAAATAGATCCACATATACATGGACTTTTTATAAAGGTACAAAGGAAGTGCAGTAGAGGAAAGATAGGCTTTTCAACAAACTGCTGGAATAACTGGATATCTATATACAAAAAATAAAAAGAAAACAGAACCCGTGGATCCATACTTCTCACCATATATAAAAATTAACTCAAAATGGATAACAGGCTCAAATATAAAACCTAAAACTATAAAACTTCTAGAAGACAGGATAAAATATTTGTGGCCTTATGATTATATAAAGATTTCTTAGATATGACACCAAAAGTATGGTTCATAAAAGAACAGATTGATAAATTGGAATTCATCAAAATTAAACTTTTCTCTTTGAAAGACTTAAGAACATGAAAAGACAACCTACAGACTAAAAGGAAATATTTGTGAATAATATATCTGATAAACATATAAAGGATTTATTTCTAGAATATATAAAGAACTCTAAAAACTCAACACTAAGAAAACAAACAATCTGATAAAAAAAATTTTGGTGAGGATGTGGATGATTGGAACTGTCATACTGCTGGTGCTATTAAACATGGACATACCATATATCCAGCCATTCCACTTCCAAGAGAAAAGGAAATACATACACTTTTACAAAAATGTTCATAGCAGCTTTGTTTGTAATGGCCAAAAACTGGAAACAATTCAAATGTCCACCCACAGAATGGATTTTTTAAAGTGTAGAATACAATGGAATACAATTCAGCAATAAGGAGGAGTAAACTATTTCTATAAATAACCTGGATTAATGTCAAAATAATTATACTGAGTGAAACAGACAAGAGTACGTACTACATGATTCTATTTATATAAACTTATAGAAAATGTAACTATCTATAGGGACACAAGGTAGATCAGTGGCTGCCTGGTGGGAGGGAAGGATAACAAAAAGACATGAAGAAATGTTTGTAAGTGCTGGGTATATTCACTATTCTGACAGGGGTAACAGGTTTCACAAAAGAATACGTGTCAAAACTTTAACTGTATAGTCTAAATTTGTGTAGTTTAATGCATGGTGTGCTGGTTTGAATTTATTATATACTCCAGAAAAGCCAATCAATATTGCTGGGTGGGATCTTTTTTATTGTTTCCATAGAGATGTGACATACCCAATTGTGGGTGGTAACTTTTGATTAGGTAGCATCCATGGAGAAGTGTCTTCACTCATTCAAGGTGGGGTTGCTTACTGGAGCCCTTTAAGAGGAAACCATTTTGGAAAAACTCAGAGCCAAAAAAGCTCACACAGCCAGAGATCTCTGGAGATGCACAAACAGAACACCCCTGGGGAATCCTTATGAAACAAGAACCAGGAAAGAAAGCTAGCAGACATTGCCATGTGCCTTTCTAGCTGACAGAGGTGTTCTGGACCCATCAGTGTTTCTTGAATCAAGGCATCTTTCCCTGGATGCCTTAGTTTGGACATTCTCATGGCCATAGAACTGTAAACCTGCAACTTAATAATTCTCCTTTTTAAAAGCCACTCCATTTCTGGTCTACTACAAATTAAAACACATGGCAATTAGGTGTGTTAAAGCTGTTTTAAAAAAAAAAGATAATATATAGAGGATGCCCTGCTGTACAACACACTTCAGTTTTAGTTTTTCTAAACTTTAATTTTTAAATAATTTTAAATTTACAGAAGAGATACTATTGTATTGAATTATGTACCCCAGGGTGGGGGGTGGGGGGAAGCATGTTCTTAATCTTAATCCATTCCTATGGCTATGAACTCATTGTAAACAGGACCTTTTTCTTTTTTTTAACTTTTTTTATTATATAATATAACATATATACTAAGCAAAGAAAAAAAAAGAAATAGTTTTCAAAGCACTCTTCAACAAGCAGTTACAGGAAAAGATTCCAGAATTTGTCATGGGCTACCATACCATCAACTCAGATTTTTCCTTCTAGCTGCTCCAGAACATTGGAGGCTAGAAGGAATAATTGTTTTTTTGGCATGGGCAGGCTCCAGGAATCAAATCCGGGTCTCCAGCATGGCAGGCAATAATTCTACCACTGAGCAAATAAATACTTTTTTATCATCACAATTGACTATTTTTTCTCTCTTTTTTTGTGAAAATGACATATATACAAAGAAGCAATAAATTTCAAAGCATAGCACAACAATTAGTTGTAGAACAGATTTCAGAGTTTGTATGGGTTACAATTCCACAATTTTATGTTTTTACTTCTAGCTGCTCTAAGATACTGGAGACTAAAAGAAATATCAATTTAATGATTCAGCAATTATACTTGTTTGTTAAATTCTACCTTCTCTGTATAACTCCACCATCACCTTTGGACTTTCTCCCACTCTTTAGGGGTATTTGGACTATGTCCATTCTAACTTTTTCATGTTGGAAGGGGCCGCCAATAATATGGGGTAGGGAGATGGAACTAGCTGATGTTCTGGAAAGGCTGGGCCCTCTAAGTTTTAGGACTTATCCAGGGACCCACTGAGAGGTTTTAGGTTTCTGAAAAGTTACCCTAGTGCATGGAACCTTTGTAGAATCTTATATATTGTCCTAGGTGTTCTTTACGATTGGCAGGAATGGTTTTGGTTGGGGGTTGGCAAGTTATGATAAGTAGCAATGTCTAATTGAAACTTGTGTAAGAGCCACCTCCAGTGTAGCCCCTCGACTCTATTTGAACTCTCTCAGCCACTGATACCTTATTTGCTACAGTTATTTTCCCCCTTCTTGGTCAGGATGGCATTGTTGATCCCACAGTACAAGGGCCAGACTCACCCCTAGGAGTCATCTCCCACAGGAGACTTTCACTCCTGATGTCATGCCCTATATAAGGGGGGAGGGCAATGGTTTCACTTGCAGAGTTGGGCTTAGAGAGAGTGAAGCTACAACTGAACAACAAAAGAGGTCCTCCAGAAGTAACTCTTAGGCTTACCTATAGGTAGGCTAAACTTCTCCGCTACATACATAAGCTACACAAGCAAGCCTAAAGATCAAGGGCTTGGCTTAGTGATTTGGGTGTCCCTAATGTTTGACACAGTTTCAGGAGTTTCCCCAGTGGTATAGTTTAATAATTCCATATTTTTTCTCCCATCCCTCAAGGGACTTTGCCAATACTTTTTGATTATCTGCTTAATATAGTCTAGAATGTATCCAAGCATTACAATAAGCTATACAGGATTAAAGGCCCTCATTCTTATTCTGGGCTCCCTGTGTTTCAATTGTTTAAATGAGCTATACAGACAGGTTGAGTTAGATTATATGCTACAGAAAATTAAGATTCTGGACAAAATAAACCTTTCTTCCCTTGCTCTCAAAGAGTAGATGAGGTTCTAAAATATAGATATCTTTCTTACCCCAGTAAATAGGACCTTTTAAAGCTGCTATTTTTAGTTAAGGTGGGGCCAAATGAATGAGGGTAGACCTTAATCCTACTACTGAAGTCTTTATGAAGAGAAAGCCACCTGGAGAAAAAGCTGGAGGTCAATGCAAACTGGAAGAGAAAGAAGACATCTCCATGTGATAATGGGAAAGCCAAGGAACCCAAGGACTGCTAGTCAGCCAGAATGCTACTGATTCTAGGAGGAAACAAGCCTTCTAGCCTCTGATACCATGAGACAATAAATTCCCATTGTTTAAGCCAGCCATGGTGTGGTATTTGTCAGAGAAACCTGGCAAACTAGGACAGATGCAATGGCAGCACAGACAACTTCCAAATACCCGTCATCCAGCTTCTCCTAATGTTAACATCTTATCTATCTTGGTACAATGATCAAAATCCACATTGTTCTAAGTCCCCTACTTCTCCCTCTCTGGGACAGCCTGCTCCAGTCTAGAGTGCCTGTCCCCTTCAATAAGTTTGTCTAAGCCCTGGCAATCCACTCTCTCCACTCAAACACATCTCACATTTCCACTCCCAGCTCCATCTCCCACAAACTCCAGATCCTTAAAGCTGTCTGCATCCTAGATATCCCAACTATCTCACAGACACCTCAAAAGCAAAATGTCTAAAACTGAACAAATTCATTCCCCCGACACACACATATTTCCTTCTGTGTAAAAGGCGTCATCACCTGTCACCCACCCTGGGATCTCAAAGTCTTCTCTCACTCCTCAGTCCTCATCAGGATCTACACAGATAGTTCACCATTCACGTCCTATTAAGTCTTCCTCCACATGTCACTCAAACCCTACCCTCTAGGATCTATCTCCAGTATCAATAACTTGGTTCTGTCCATGATGTCAACCCACAAACTACGTATCAGAGCAGGCTTTAAATACCCCTTGTGCATCCAGCCTCTCTCTTTGATTCAGCTCCCTGGGCTGATCTAACTCATTCATGCACCTGATCAGTGAATGACGCTGACCTGTGTCATCTCTGCTGAAGACCCTGCAGTGATTATCACTGTGTGCACAGGACGGCATTCAAGGTCCTCTCAATGGCCCTTCAAGATGAGCTCTCCTGATGACGGGGTCGTCAGATGCAATGGAGGTCTTTCCGCCATCAAATCCTCCAAGCATCTCCATGTCTTCACCTGTGTTGCTCCGTGGGCCTAGAAGACTCTTCCCTGTATTCTCTGTATACAAGCAGAGCACTTTACATATAACTTAGAGGCACATTTCTGTATGCTCTCCTCCACATTTTCACCAAATGTGAAAGCATTAAGAGCAAAAGCTATTTTTTCTTTAACTAAATCCCTAGCACCAGAACAGTACTTGGTGCTATACAGACACATAGATGGCTTGGATAGATGGATGAAGAGAAAAATGGATGCATTAAGAAATTGATGGAAAAAGAAAGCTAGATTGATGGAAAAGTGAGCAGGTGATGGGTGGGTGGATAGATGGAGATTTGGTGAGATAAGCAAAGGATATAATAAAGAGGTGGATGATGTTGGATGGATGGTTGAATAGACAGAAACATGAAAATACAAATGAGTGGATGTGGATAGACAGGCATAAAGTAATGAAAAGCCGGAAATACAAGTGGGGACGTAGTAGATGGATGGATGGGTGGATGGATGTATGAAGAAATCATAACTTCAAGGGTAGAAATTGTTTCTTACTCATCTCTGTTTTCACAGTGCCTAGAATAGGACTTGGAATAGAGTAGGTAGATGTGCAATATATGTTGTTGAAGCAGTGAATGAATGATTGAAACACTGGTTTATTGTGGAAAAAGTACTGGACTAAAAGTCAGAAGAGCTGATTACTAGCTCTCTCTGGTACATTCACTTAGCCAAACACCTTAAATTTACTCTTCAGTAAAATGGGTAAACTGCATTAAATGGTTTCAAAGATCTTTTCTAGGCACTCTTTGGCTTCCTGATTTGAAGCTGCCCTAAACTAAGATAAGGCAGTGGAATGGAAGGACGGGCTACATTTGAGCAAATGTGTGTTTACTTACAAGTTGTCCTTATGTTGAGCTGATCCCAAATCTCTGCCAGCAGTGGGGGAGAAGAGTTAACACACTCCAGATGAGATTCTGTTCAAATTGTCTGGCTGAAAGCATTGTAGCAGAAATGAAAGACAGGCTGATAGTAGAGCCTGCAGGGTAATTAATAGTGAAACATGAACCTCAGCAAGGCTATACCCAACTCATGTTGAGACTACACAAAACCTTCCCAGGGCTGCTGGCCAAATGTACCCTTGATCCAGGAGGATGGCTGTTTGTTCACAGCCCACGTGGTCTGTCCTATTAGAGTTGCCCCTGGACTCCTGCTTTGCTCTGGAGTAATAATTGTACTAAGAACAACATCTATCATCGGAACATTCTATATATCATCTCATCACCTCTCACAATCACTTTGTGAGGTAGGAATAATGCTCACTTCATGGAAGAGGAGACTTTTAACTAGTAAATGGCAGATTTAGGATTTGAAACCAGGGTATTCTGGATCTTTCTGCTACACCCAACTGCTCTCTGGGGACATGTCATGGAACTAGTCTGATAACAATCCAAAGACTTCACAGATCATGCTATACAAACTGTAGTAATTTCTGCTGGAGTTTGCCTGGTCTCTTTACAATTTGCTTTTACATTTGATTTAAGCCAGTGATGCTGGAGATGGATACTCTCACCACCCCCATTTTGTAGATGCAGAAATCAAGGCTCAAACTTACAGTGAATTGACCCAGCCGTGGTCTCACAACTTGTAAATTGTGCAAATGAGATTCCATCACCAGGAACTACACTTCCAAGCCAGGTCTTTTAACTGGTTAAATATTCTGTTCCCACGTGGTAGCTGTCGTGGTCATCTGTAGTTCTGCCTAGATATCTTTTCTACCAGCCTCTGATGACAGCACCTAAATTTTCCTTAGGGAATCAAACTACGCACCCAACTCCCACCACCTCAGTCCATGTGATTCAGGTGGGATTGATACTCTGTGTTCCCTGCTTACCCTCTGCAGGGGGAGAGAAATGATCCCCTGGCCACAGTGAACCTTCAGGGACAGGCACATGACCAAAGATGCCCAGTGAGACTCAATTCCATGACAATGGAGAAACTACTGAGAAAAAGGCACCATCATCGAGAGGGATACCTAAGCCGGTAAAATGGAAGCCGGCATTGCTGGGAGACACCTCAGCCTGCCAGAGGATGAAGCCAACACAGGAAAAAACATGGACAAGAGATGGTTTCCGAGGGACGTATCTTAAGACCCTGATCTAGCACTGCCTGAATAGACTCCAGCAGCATGAACAGTGAGATCCCTCTCTGCTCAAGCCAGCCTGAGTGGACTATCTCCTACCTGCACCAAGAGGCTCCAAGTCAATACAGCCCCATCATCACGGTAAATTATCCTCACTTGTTTCCTTGGCCATTGTCCCACTAGACCCCAGTCTACTTGAAGCCAGGGACTATATCCAGTGAATACCAGCCACAGTGCCTGGCCCCAACCAAGCTTCATAAAAATTTGTTCCAAGATTAAAAATGCTGATTAACTCAAGGATCCCCTCTAGCCCAGTCTAGCTTCTTCTCCTTCTTCCCCAGACATCTTTCAAGGTCTAATTCAAAGGCCACCTCCCCTGAAATGGGCCCACCTACCCCACTCTAAAATTGCTCCTGGCCACATCAAGACCTCCATGGAACGTTTCTGCGCCTCTCTACCCCTCCTCTTTCTTGTACAGTAGTGTCCATGCCTGGCCTGCCTCCTAGACTGAGAAGTCCTGAGAACAGGGTCTGAAATGGATTCATTTCTGTATCGAGCCAGCACCTACCACTCTCCAGAGCTCAGAAAATATTTTCTGAATCCAAGGCATCATTTCATTCAAATAAACATTCACCAACCCCCCAGTGCTAGGCCCTGAGAATACAGAGGTGATTAAGGCATCATGACTAGAAATAATCATGATAATCATAATAGCTAACATTTACCGGCTTATTACTTTGTGCCAGACACTGATCTATGCACTTTTCATGTATTCATTAATACAACCCTTAGAGTAAACCACTCTCAAACCATTTTACAGATGAGGAAACTGAGGCTCAGATGTCAAATAATTTGCCCACGGTAACAAAGATGGCAAGTGGCCGGGCAAGGATTTGAACCCAGGCAACCTAACTCCACAACCATGCTCTGAACTGTTACCCTTGCCCTGTGCAGTCGTGAGTGCTTAATAGCTGTTTCCTCCTAACTGTGGCCTTCCTCCAAATCACTATAGACCCCACTTCTGAAAAGAGCTTGGTTAAATGTGGAACCAACCATACTCATTATTTTTGAAGGAAGGGACTAGGATTTTGAAGTCATTAGACTGGTCTGAATCCCTAACAGCACCATCTTATGGCCCTATGCATGTTCTGTGGCCTCTCCAAGCCTCAATTTCCTTAGGATCAGTAATACCTTTCAGGGCTGTTATTTGTGTTAAAAGAACCACTATGTGAAATCACTTAGCACAGCACCTGGCCAGAGCTCAGTCACTAAATGAAGGAGGCTGTCACTGGCAGCCTGCAATATTCTCATGGCATGTACAGGCTTGGCACAAGCTGTGTTAGTCAGGGTCCTCTAGGAAAACAGAACCAACAGGAAAAATCTGTAAATGTGAGATTTAAAAAGGTGTCTCACATAACCATGGGAATGGAAAAGTCCAAAATCCTTACGGCAGGATGCGAAGCTCGTGGCTCCAAGGAAGGTCTAGACGAACTTCAGAGTAGAGGCTCGCTGGCTGAAGAAGCAGTGAAAGTGTCTCTCTTCTTCCTGAAAAGCCACCAACTGATTGGATTATCTCATTGTGGGAGTTGCGCCTTAGTTGATTCTAGACGTAATCAGCCGCAGATGCAATCAACTAACTGATGATTTAATACACCAGCCACAAAATATCCTTGCAGCAATGGTCAGGCCAAGGCTTGCCTGACCAGATAACTGGGCATATCACTTGGTGAAGGTGACACCAGAAGCCCTAACCATCACACAAGGTATACTGCCAAATATTATAAACATGCTTACAGTTGTTTCTGCTTTTCCTCACCACATTCTATTACCTTAAAATAACACTCACACTTCACTGAAATTATTCAACCAGCTGTTTTTCAGGTCCCTAGAAAGTTCTGTTTCCCACTAGCCTTTGATTAAGGATTTGGAATTCCCTTTATTCCTTCACCCACAGGATGGGTACAAACAGGGCTGGGAAGCAGGAAAGGAATGAAAGATGGAATAGGCCCCATGTTTTGAAGCAGCAGAAGAGCAACTGGGGTTCACACACAGTACTGCAGAGCTGTACCCACAGGTCCCCATATTCAGAGCCACTTGTGCCCTTGTAAAATAAACACAGCTGCCCAAACCAGGAAGCTTCAGCCACAACTAATCCCAGGCCAGTCAGTGGTGCCCTGCCATGCGAAGTGTTTTCTAAAAATGTCAGCAAGTACACAGAACAAGGAGGGAGGCGGTTAGTCCAATGCAAATACACAGTCAGACTTCAGAACAGGGGATAGATGGCTGGTTGCACAAAGCAGCCCCAACTCACCAGGAATGCAGTGTTCAGCCTGTGGCCTTGGCTCCACTGCCCTCCAGTGGCCAGACAGGGATCGGCAGACAGATTTAAATGAAGGGAGTCTCCAATGAAGGAGGATCCAAGGGCTTTGAGTGTTTGGAAGAAACCAGATGCTCTCCTTCAGCCACTGGCCTAGTTCACCACACCCTTCATACTGACCCAGCTGTCTTCCTAAAGCACAATTCTCCACTGCTTAACACACTTAAACCCTTCTGCCAGGCCTTCAGTCTAACTCCTCAGCATGGCAGTCAGGCCTCATACTGATCCCAATCTACTTCTTTAGCCTCATTCTCATCACCCCTTCCCCAAAGCCATGGGAAGTGGCTTGTGGGGGGATAGAGCCTCACTCTGACTGAACACCCTCTGCATGTGCAAGTACTCCCCTAGGAACTGACACTGATTCCTCAGAGGGGAAATCCCATTGCTCGGAATCTCAGAGAGGTGACAAAACGCACCCACATTCACACAGTCAGCAAGCAGGGAGGCCAAGAAGACAGCCTGGGGTTATCTGACACCTCAACCCAAGTGCTTCCCAGGCAACTAGAGGCCAACTGGTTACAGAGCTGGGCTGGGAACCCACACCTCTGAATTCTGACTTCTGAACAAGGCTAAGCTTCTCCACACAGGTTCTGCTCTTAAATGGAAGTAGACTGAGGTCCAAATGACTCCATCCAAAATGCCCTCCTGAGCAAACCTGTCTCTGACCTCCTTCTCTGTGATCCTAATAACAGTGGGTCATGAGCTGGCAGAGGCCAAAGCCCTGAGAGGTCCTCAGGTGACCACATCCAGAAGAGATGGGTAGGAACATGACAGACAAGAGACCAAAAGCTTGGCTCACCACTTCTGGATGCAGGGACCATTAAAGGTAAGCCCATGGGCTGCTTGGCACATACCTACCTACCCTTTTAAGACCAACTCCAATGCGTCTTTGAGAAGCCTTCTTCCCAACACTTCCAGGCACCGCTGTGCCACTTCTGTGCCACTATTCATCTTTCTAGACTGAGGAAACAGCAGAACTGAAGTTCTGTGGTCTTCAACTGAGGTTGGATGTTGGAACCCCTGGAGTGTTTGGTTGGAGTAGTGCCTGAACAACAGTAATTCTAATGTACAATCAGGGTCGAGAAACTGACCTACGGGGAAGGATCTGGGCTTCGCAGCCACAAGCAGAGGTTTGGATCCTGCTCTTCCACCCCACAACTGTATGACTTGAGCAACAAAATGAACCTAAGTCTGTTTTCTACTCTGGGAATTGGATACTACAATACTACCTCTCAGGATCACTGTGAAAGTTAAATGAGAGCTTGTCTTTTATTCCCTGGACTTAATAATTTGCTTTTCTTACCTCTCTGCTACCCTGCTTCTTCTCTTCCTCCATTCTACCGACTGCCAGAGCAACTATTAACAGCCTAGCTGGCATTCTGCTCAAATTACCTCCTTTCCCATGCATGCATTTATTTAACAAATATCTATTGGGCACCTGCTTGGTGGTACCAGCCATCATCCTAGAGACTGGGGACAGAGCAATGAGCATGTCAGAAAAAGTTCCCAAGACCATAGCAGTTTATATAGGGAGAAGCTCACAAAAAAAAAAAAAAGGAAACAACAGCTTCTGATGCTGACAAGTACTCTGAATAAAATTCAGAGAGGGAAGAAATTATGCAAAGGGGCAAACGGAGGCTACACGAGAGGATAAAGAACACCTTTCTAAGAGAGGACCTTCTAAATTGTCTTATATGCTGAAGAGGACACAGTTTAGGAAGATCAAATCTGAGGAAATGAAACAGGAAGCCACTGAAGTGTTTTAAACATGAGATGCAATATCGCTTTTATGAAGCTACCATCACACTGTATTGTAACCATTTCCACACTCAGCTGTGGGTTCCTGGGGTAGGAGACTGAGCATCACAACTCAGGCCTGATACAGGGTAGGTACTGAGTAAGTGGCTGGATGAATCTTCTTTTCCATAACATATTATTCCCTTTTCTCTGGTTTCTGCCCACCTTTCCCACAAAGCACCAGACAAATCCCCCCACCTTTCCCACAAAGCACCAGACAAATCCCAGTGTTAACAGTTAATAAACTCCTGAGACTCTTAAACCCTTATATCTGTGTTATTAAACCACGTTTAGACTAGACTGAACATAAACAGTTGAGATTTTAGACCCAAGTACAAAGTATAACACTGTGGAAGAAACATGGGCTTCAAACTAATGTATTGAACATTGCACCCTAGACAAGTTCCATAACCTCATGAATCTCGATTATCACTTATGAAAAGGATCTGATTTATCCCTCTCTTCCTTGAACATCAGAGGGAGCTCAAGCAATGGAGGATCAGTCCAACACATTCCTCTCTAGTATACATTGTGTGGAGCACTGCAGCTGCCATTTTGGAGGAGATGCAGTCCATCATAAATGTTCAATAATTACAGGCCTGATAATCTTCAACCTGAATTCCACAACACTTTTTTCCAGTTGACTTTAATCCACACCGTGGTTACTCTACCAGTTGATGACCAGGTTCAAATCAGCCTGTGCCCAATCCAGACTTCCTTTAGTCCTCAAGGACAACCTGAGATGTTTTGACAGATTCACTGCTGTATCTACTCCATTCCCTGACATGTATTCTAGCTACCTTCTCAAGAAGATAACAGGAAACAACATGTGTTTAGTAAGACTTGTTTCTAGCAAACCCACAGTGGACCCAGTGATCAACATTCCCTTCAGATGCAGAAAGCTCCAAAAGTAATTACCAGAAGAACTCGACAAGAACCTGACAATATTCCACCCGGGGGCAAGTGGTAATCAGTGACTCTGTTACTATGGCAGTGCTGAATGAGTGGCATGTTTTCACACTCTGGCCTGATTCTCAGAAAGGGTAAAAGACTGAGATGCTGGATATCTTGAAGTTCAACAGCTTATGGCTCCAAATTTCAAAAATCAAACTGACAGTAAATTTGTAATCATTGTCTAGATAATTTTCAACTTAGAATCCCTAAGCATTAACAAAGGGCCTCAGTTATATAAAAGGGTACTAAAAAATAAAGTGTTAATTCACTACAAAAATGAGCAAAGGACTTGAATCAACACTTCTCCAATGAAGCTGTGCATGCATATAGATACAGTGGAGTATTTTTCAGCAATAAGAATGAAGTTTTCATACATGCTACTACATGAATGAACCCTGAAGAGATCAGGTTAAGTGAAATAATTATCAGACAAAAAGGAACAGATATTGTATAATTTCACGAATGTGAAGTAGCTAAAATATACAAACTCAAAGAGAGAGGAATACAGGTTACTGGGATGGGGACAAGGAAGAAGAGGAGTTAATCACATTAGGTGCAGGGTTTCTGTTTGAGGTGATGGGAAAGTTCTGGTAATGGATGGTGGTGAGGGCAGCACAACACTGTGAGTGTAATTAATCCCACTGAATTGTGCTTGGAAGTGGCTGAGATGGAAATGTTTATGTTGTATGTTTCCACAATTTTAAAAAAAGGGAAATTAAAGAAACAATTGACAAGTAAAGGCAATACACAATCCCAGAAGGGATCATGTATTAGAAGAGAAAATGTGCAAAAGGATATTATTGGGACATATGAAAAAATTGGAATATAAACTTCAAACTTTCTATCAGTGTTAAATTTCCTGAACTTGGTAACTGTAACTTAAGATACTTACATAAGTGAACATTCTGGTTCTTAGGAAATGTACATAGAAGTATTAAGTGTTCAAGGAGCATAATGTATATACAACCTACTCTCAATTGTCTAGAAAACAAAGATAATTAAATGAATAGGCAGATAAAATGATACAACAAATCTGGTAAAACATTAAAAGTTGGTGGATTTGGGTACCTGGATGTGGGGTGTGTGATGGTTTGAAAGGATTATGTACCCTCAAAAAGCCATGGTTTAACCCTGATCCAATCTTGTGGAAGCAACAGTTTCTTTTAATCCCTATTCAGTAACATTGGTTGGAATTTTTTTATTAGATTATCTCCATGGAGATGTGACTCACCCAAATGTGGGTATTAACCTCTGCTTGGAGGGAGATGGGACTCCACCCATTGCAGGTGAGTCTTGATTAGTTTACTGGAATCCTTTAAAAGAGGGAAACATTTTGGAGAGAGCAACAGAGTCACAAGAACCACGAGAGCCCACACAGCCAAAGAACTTTGGAGATGAAGAAACACCCATGGAGAAGCTTCATCAAACAAGAACCCTGGAGAGAAAGCTAGCAGACATCACCATGTTCACCATGTGCCTTTCCAGTTGAGAGAAACCCTGAACTTCACTGGCCTTTCTTGAGTGAAGATAACCTCTTTTTGGTGCTGTTCTAGTTTGCTAGCCGCCAGAATGCAACACACCAGAGACGGATTGGCTTTCACTAAAAGGGAATTTATTTCATTAGTTCTTCAGAGGAAAGGCAGCTAACTTTCATCTGAGGTTCTTTCTTAACGTGGGAAGGCTCAGGGTGATCTCTGCTGGCCTTCTCTCCAGGCCTCTGGATACCAACAACTTTCCCCGGGGTGATTTCTTTCTGCATCTCCAAAGGCCTGGGCTGAGCTGCGAGTGCTGAGATGAGGTATGCTGAGCTGCTTGGGCTGTGCTACGTTGAGTCTCATTTAAGCACCAGCCAATTAAATCAAACATCATTCATTGCAGCAGGCATGCCTCCTAGCTGACCGCAGATGTAATGAACAACAGATGAGGTTCATGTGCCATTGGCTCATGTCCGCAGCAATAGAACTAGGTGCCTTCACCTGGCCAAGTTGACGACTGAATCTAACTACCACAGGTGCCTTAATTTGAACATTTTTATAGACTTGCTTTAATTGAGACACTTTCACGGCCACAGGACTGTAAACTTGCAACTTAATAAATTTCCTCTTTTAAATGCCGTTCCTTTTCTGGTATATCGCATTCTGGCAGCTAGCAAACTAGAACGGGGGTATGTCAGAATTCTGTATGGGGTTGGTATTATTTCTCACAACTATCCTTTAGGTTTGAAACTATTTCAAAGCTCAAAAAATTTTTCAAGTTATTCACTTTCTCCAAATCCCATCCCATCCCTTTTTTTTAAAGGCTAAAACTATCTCCTTTACAACTCTTCCCTTTTGTTCAAAATGTGCTGAGCCTAGGGAACAGCGACAGCGCTGGGATAGAAGGGTTCTATTGCTATGCACAGGATGTTTACACCTTTATAACAGTCATAGTTGCTGCTCCTTGAACACTCACAAAATGCCACGCATTTTACATGTCAACTAACCCTTACAAAGCTGGACCAATATTGTGAACATTTTAAAGATAAGAAAACTGAAGCTCACGGAGGTGAAGTAATTCAGCCAAAGTCTTCCACTTAATGGTGACAGAACAAGGATTTGAATTTAGGTCTACTCATCTCCTCCCTTACACACCAGGCCACAACACCAACTAGTCCAAACAAACTGTCCAGAGCCTGGCACCCCTTCTCTCACTTTCTCTCCAACCCTATCTTACATTCCACCTAATCATCTTCTCCACGTCCCAGGACACTGTCACCCCCTCGGCTTCGCTCAATGCTTTGGCATGCCTTTCTCACACATCCTCTGTCCTATATTTACAACTATTATACTTAAGGTTTGCACCCAGTCCACCTCCTCTCCAAGCAATCTTTTCCTAGCAACTCTGCACCTAGCCTAGGCCCTCTGCCCAGACCCCAGCTGCACAGTCCTATCCTCACGCAAGTTAGGGTGGGGAGAATAAGCCACAAGGCACATACATACCTTTCACACAACCTCTGGCATGATAAACATGTCCACCCTGCCCTGGATCTCAGGCTACAGAGATAAGAGGAGCTCAGCAAGACAAAAGATGACACTGACCTCCTCCTACTATTATTTCATCTGTTGGCATAGAGTTCTGAGTTATGCTCCACTTGTTCATATCCATATATATTCATCATCATCATGTACCAATCAGACTACAAGCAGAAGGTATACACAATTCTCCGCTGAAGCCCCCACCATGCCTATGGGGTGACTGATAAGTGTCCTCCCTTCACAGCACCTTCAAAGCATCTACTCCTGGAATAATTAACATGCCTCCCTCAGTTATGACATTTCAAGCTGACCAAGCTAATGGACTGATGACAGCTTCTGTGTTCTCACTAGAAGCTGCTCCACCTCAAGGGGGAAGTGATTTATTAAGCATCTCCCACGTGCTAGACACTTTACAAATAGTTTATCTCCTTTAATTCTCCCACAACCAGAGAAGGTAATTAATTATCCTCACTTTATGAAGAAAGTGGGTTCAGATAAACCACAGATGGAACCAGGATTCAATCCAGTTCTGGCCCAGTAGGAAGACAGTGTTACTTCTACTGCATGAGCTGGAGAGAAAATACAATGCATTACACATCAGCAAATCTGAGTTTGCAAAGCACTTCTATATATACGATTTCTACTCCCCTCATGAAATATATGGCTAATCTTTTAATTCTGTGGGCTTTTTTCCTCTAAAGAGGGTACACATTTTATGATCCCTTTTGTGACTGAAGGTCTTAGTGACTTTAATAGGTAAAATACAGCTTTGAGGAAAGGAGTTTAAGAGCGTGTTTATTCCATTCGTGGCTTTTCTAAACTGAGCCACCTAGCCAGCTTATAAAATACACACACAAAATGCATACTTGACTTCGCTCCCTAGCCAGCTCATAACACACACACACACACACACAAAACACATACGACTCTGGGTTCTCCCAGGATTGGCCTTTCCCTTATTCCTTGGCTAAGAGGCTTCCCTGGAGCTGTCGCTGGGTCCTTGGATCTAACTGCTTCTGGCAAGGACCCCCTGCTTAGTTTCCTAATCCCCTATACTAGGCCCTCTGCCTAGACCCCAGCTGCACAGTCCTATCCCCACACATTAGGATGAGGGGAAGAATCCACAAGGCACACACATACCTCTCAATCAAGCTCAACCCTTGGCATGATAAACATGTCCACCCTGCACTGGATCTCAGGCCACAGAGATACCAGGATCTCAGCAAGACAAAAAACAACACTATAATCTTTACCTATTTTCCGGCCTGGCTTTTGTATCTAGTGAACATAGCAATGGTGCATTGGCACAGCAAATTCTAGACTTTGCCAGCCAACTGAAATCTAGCCCATATCTGACCTCACTTTTCCCTTCATGGCTTACTAGGGTTTCGAGTAGTAACTGTATGACATGCCTGGTCTGACCAGTTAATAGTCAAGTGGGACTCTGAATGACATCCTTCTAGCTCTGAAGAAACTAGAAAATTCATTCAAACCATAGAATCTTAGGTCTAGGATACTATCGTTTCCCCAGCTGGGACTTAGCCTGAGTCCTTCCAGGTCTCTGAAGCCAAGGCACAGGGAAGATGGTATCAGCAAGACAGTCAACTGAGGCTGCCTCAAGCTAGAGCTCTTTTCTCATCTTCCTCCTGATTTTACAAGTTCCCCACCAGCTGCATCTCTTCTTTAAGTAACAGGTGGTATGGATTGATATTTTACACAAACTCAGATGAGAAAAAAAATCCGCACAGATGGAAGAGAAGTGAACTGTTCAAACACTAAGACCTAACTAAACCCTTAGTATCTGGTTCCAGCAGCGCTAAGGTAGTATATAAATACAGTAACAACCATTAAGAATTACAAGATAATTGCAGAAGAAAGCACATGCCCAAGTTTATGCTCAGTGACATGAACACTGAACTGCTAACATAATAGGGGGACAACTTGGTCTGTAATTGAAAAAAAATATTCTTCAGGGAAGGTGGGAAGCAGAGGTTGTTCTGGGGACTGGAGAAAAAACTATTGAGCCTGAAGACCTGGCTCCACTGACCATTTAACTCATGTGGAGCAACAGTCAACTTCTCAGACCAAGGGTTTACTCATCTGTAAAATGGGAATGGCAATGCTGGTAAAGATGAAGTAAACCACTGTTACTAAAAGGCAGATGGGCTTGAAGTAAATCTGGATCTATGTTGTCACTTACAGAGTAACACTGAGTTACTCAGACTCCCTGAGATCATAAAATAGAGGTAATACCCAACCTCAGAGGTCTGTCACAAAAACTGAGAGGCAACTGATATAAAATGGCTATTACAGTAACACTCAAAGAGAATGCCCAACAGCTAAAAATGCCTATTGTAATTTTTTTACAATACTATCCAAAATTGGGCTAAGCAACTTGCATGATTTATCTTACCATACTGCTTCGTCTACTCCTCCAGATTTTATGAAGACATATACTTTTACACATTAAATATGGGCATAGAAAACTCTTGGAAGGATATATACCAAAATGCTAATAGTGTGTATCTCTTGGAGCTAGCAATGTTATTTTATTTTTATTTACCTGCTTTTCCCAAAATTTTCTATAACCATCACTTACTTGGCCATACTTCTGTTTTGTTTTCCTTTTTCATACCAGAATATATTAAAATACAACAGAAATCATTATATTATTCATACAACCCCCCACATGAGCCATTTCTTTTTTTTCCATAAAAATTTCTTTGTCAAGTCCATTCTACCCATTTATTTTTATATTTTTATTGAGAAATCTTCACACACATACAGTCCAGTGAGCCATTGGTTTTTTATTTTTTTATTTTTTTTGGGGGGGGTGCATGGTCCAGGAATGGAACCTGGGTCTCCCACATGAAAGGTGGGCATTCGAACAACTAAACTACCTGTGCACTCTAGCCATTTGTTTTGATATAAGAGCTATCAAAAGCTTTGCTTTCTAAACCACTGACTATAGTTAACAGAACAACTATAAAAATGTGCTATCATTAATTATAGCAAATGATCCACACCAATACAAGGTGTTAACAGTACAGTGGTATATGGGAATCCTTTCTTTTATGCATGATTGTTCTGTAAACCCACAACTTCTCTAATAAGGGGGGAGCTTTGTTTTTCCTAAGAAGCTGGCATGTTTTCCTAGTGAAAACTAAGACTAAGCTAACCAGTTTAGCTCCCTCTTCACTTTGTCCCCACAGAGCTGAGACATATTTTTAGTTCATTCATTCAAGTAGGCCTTCATTCTTTCCATATTCCTTTTTTTCATTTTTCCAGTCTTAACTTTCTGTTCTAATTTATATTTGCATTATTCTGATTTTTGCATTTCTTATTCATGTTTTATTTCTTCTCAGTGTTTGATGTAAGCCACCTCAAATCTTTTGTGGAATGAAGCGAAGTATATATACATAGATATAAAATAACACAACTTTTAAGGATTTTTAAAATCCATGCACTTTATGTTTTGTCCCTACATTTGCCAGAGTTCCTGATTAAGACATTAAATGACAGAATTACAGTAATCTTTAATCTATTTCTGGTATTTTTAAAAAAGGCAAAACTGCAACATCTCCCTGTAATAACATAATTTTAAAAATTCTAGAATTAGGTTGGTATTATTAAATGCTCAATTCTCAAAATTATATAGACAGTTCTTTTTTATTATAAAATAATTCCATCACCATCCCCACCTTGCCTGACCCACACCCCCTCCAAAACTGGTATTGTCCAAGCAGTAGCAAGCCCAACAAAGCCCACCATACACTCAGATAGAAGGTTCCCAGAGACCAGGCTTCTGTTATAATCCAGAGCCTTCATGGAGCCAGGGAACCTCAGGCTGCAAGGACTATTGGCAAGTATGGTTGCAGACCAACAACTCCTAAAGGAAGAGGTGAGAAGTACTAAGTGAGATGAGAGGGGAACCACTCTCAGAGACTGGAGTAGAATTTCAGGAGGTTCTTGGATAACAAAGGGTAACACACCCGAAGGTTGCAGGGAACAGTCTTAAATTGGAGGGGGCGGTGGTGGTGGAGGGAGGAATGAAACCAGGGTCCCAACATAACAAACAGGAAAGGAATTGGAATAGACAGCCTGAGAAAAGACTTATAATTTATACCAAGATACAAACACTTCAGGTGCCCAGCACTCCAAGACTAATATACAACTAACCACACAAAGGAAGGCCTCTGCCAGGGGCTCCTCTCCAACACCAGGCTCTCTTATTAGGAATCATTAGGAAGCCCAAACAGCTTCACAGTTCCTGCTTCCCGACTACTGTCATATTTTCCATCTTTGTCATCACAGGCAAATGCCAGTAGTGGCCGTTTGGGGTGCCAAGCCACGGTGAAGGTCGGAGACTCACACTGCACCTCCCACAGCTTGTCTCCTACAGAAATCAATGCAGAGACACTAATCAATAGATCAATAAGAGCCCACATTCATTAAGTACTTACCTACATTAGTTCATTTAATCTACTTAATAACCCTATGAAAAAGGTACAATCATTTTCATTCCCCACATTTTACAGAGAAGGATGCTAAGGCACAGAGAGGTCACCAGCCAGTACAGGGCAGAGCAGGAATCCGAAAGCAGGCTACCTGTACGCTACATAACAGATGCTGCTATTTGCTGAGTCTGGTGTAATGTCTTCCAGAAGTTTTTCTACCAATTTAGCTTTAGTTTCCTTACCTAATTGGGAATGTATCACATACACTGATCTACTACATGCTGTGCTCATTCAAAAATATATCCTGCAGATATTACACTTCAGTATATAGACAGCTATCGCTTTCTTTTAGCACAAATGTAATTCAGATATATCACAACTTATTTGTTTCCCTCGTAATGAAAATTTAGACTGTCCCCCATTACGCATAAAATAATGATGTAAATAGTGTAATGGTGTCTTACTTTGATAATGACCTTGCTTTGAATTTTTAATCTAAATTATACAGAATATGAAACCAAAAGACACAAGATTGTTTTGCTGAACTATTTAGAAAAACTAAGACAGCCATATTTGATATATTTCTGCAAGACCGCATGTGAATTAAATCACATTTTACATGTGTTAGGTAAGGTAAATAATTAAGAAAAACTTGCATATCCATCAACAGACAAGTGGCTAAACAAGCTGTGGTATATACATACGATGGAATATTATGCAGCTGTAAAGCAGAATAAAGTTATGAAGTATGTAACAACATGGATGGACCTTGAGGACATTGTGCTGAGTGAGATTAGCCATATACAAAAGGACAAATACTGTATGGTCTCGATATGAACCAGCATTAATGATGAACTTAGAGAATTTCAGTTAAGAACAGAAACCATCAGGAGATAGAAATAGGGTAGAGATTGGGTACTTGGAGCTGAAGGGATACATATTGTGCAACAGGACTGATTGTAAAAATTCAGAAATGGATAGCACAATACTACCTGATTGTAGCACAATAATGTAAGTACAGTGAATGAAGCTGAATGCGAGAAAGATAGAGGGAGGAGAGCTGGGGGCACATATGAAACCAGAAGTAAAGACAGATGATAAAGAATGAGATGGTATAATCAAGGAATGCCTAGAGTGTACAATAATAGTAACCAAATGTACAAATTAAAAAATGTTTTTGCATGAGGAAGAACAAAGGAATGTCAATATTTCAGGGTGTTGAAACTAGATGATTATTCATAGTTTAAAACTTCAACTTCTGTTTAAGACTAAAGCAAAAAATGTTTATTTGGTACAAAATTTATATTTTGACTAGGGCATTTCTTAATATAACTTATACAGACAGGTTAATTGAACATCATAAGTACATGGAACCTTGAATAGGGCATGAGATTTTGTAGGTTTGCCCAGTGTGAGACCCCAATAAATCCCAGAGTGATCTGAACAGTGAATAAAAAAGTATTTGCAAAGTCCCCTTGGGGGAACAGTGAGAAAGTGAAAATTCAACTTCCCATTTGGAGAAGGCCTGATATTCTCGAAAGCAGTGAAGACGACAAAATCTATAGGCCAAATCCTCAACCTTAGGGTTTGTTCACATGAAACTTATCCCCGCAAAGGATAGGCTAAGCCTACTTAAAATTAGGCCTAAGAGTCACCCCTCGAGAGTCTTTTTTGTTGCTGATATGACCTATCTCTCAGCCAACATGGCAAGCAAACTCACTGCTCTCCCCCTCTCTACATGGGACATGACTTCCAGGGGTGTAAACATCCCTGGCAACATGGGACAGAAATCCTAGTATGAGCTGGGACTCAGCATCAACGGATTGAGAAAACCCTCCCAACTGAAAGGGGGAAGCGAGAAATGAGACAAAATAAAGTGTCAGTGGCTGAGAGATTTCAAACAGAGTCGAGAGGCTATCCTGGAGGTTATTCTTATGCGTTATACAGAAAACCCCTTTTTATTTTAAGGTATATTAGAGAGGCTTGAGGGAAGTGCCTGAATATGTAGAGCTGTGTTCCAGTAGCCATGTTTCTTGAAGATGATTGTATAATGATACAGCTTTCGCAAGTGACTGTGTGATTGTGAAAACCTTGTTCTAATGCTCCTTTTATCAATGGTATGGACAGACAAGTAAAAAATATGGATTAAAAATAAATAAATAATAGGGGAACAAATGCTAAAATAAAATGGGCAGAGTGAAATACTAGCAGTCAATAAGAGGGAGGGGTAAGGGGTATGGCATGTATGAGTTTTCTTCTTTTTATTTCTTTTTCTGGAGTGATGTAAATGTTCTGAGAAATGATCATGGTGACAAATATACAACTATATGATGATATTGTGAGCCATTGCTTGCACACCAAGTATGGAATGTTAATACATTAAAAATGCTTGTGTTGTATGTTGATTGGTTTATTAGCAAAAATTTTTTTAAATGTTTTTGCATGAGGAAGAACAAAAGAATGTCAATACTACAGGGTGCTGAACTAGATGATCATTCATAGTTTAAAACTTCAACTTCTGTGTGAGACTAAAGCAAAAAATGTTTATTTGTTTTGACAAAATTTATATTTTGACTAGGGCATTTCCTAATATAACTTATATGGACAGGTTAATTGAACACCATAAGTACATGGAACCTTGAATAGGGCATGAGGTTTTGTAGGCTTGTCCACTGTGATGCTCTGATAAATCCCAGAGTGATTTGAACAGTGAATAAAGAAGTATTTGCAAAGTCCCCTTGGGGAAATGGCAAGAAAGAGGGGAAATTCAACTTCCCCACTTGGAGAATTCCTGATATTCTCACAAGCAGTACGGACAACCAAATCAACAGGCTGAGCCCTTCATCTTGAGGTTTGTTCATATGAGACTTATCCCTGCAAAAGATAGGCTAAGCCTATTTAAAATTAGGCCTAACACGTATCCACTGTTGTTGGGAATGTCAAATTGTACAACTGCTGTGCAAGGCAGTGTGGTGGTTCCTCAGGAAGCTAAGTATTGAATTGCCATATGATCCGGCAATACCATTGCGAGGTATCTACTCAGAGGTCATGAAGGCAAGAACACAAAAGGACATTTGCACATCAGTGTTTATAGCAGCATTATTTACAATTGCCAAAAGATGGAAACAGCCCAAATGTCCATCAACAGACGAGTGGCTAAGCAAGCTGCGGTATACACATACGATGGAATATTATACAGCTATAAGAATAAAGTCCTGAAGCATGTGGCAACATGGATGGACCTTAAGGACATTATGCTGAGTGAGATTAGCCAGAAACAAAAGGACAAATACTGTATGGTCTCACTGATATGAACTGACATTAGCGAATGAACCTGGAGAATTTCAGTTGGTAACAGAGACTATGAGGAGATAGAAAAAGGGTAGATATTGGGTAATTGGAGCTGAAGGGATACAGATTGTGCAACAGGACTGATTGTAAAAATTCAGAAATGGATAGCACAATACCACCTAACTATAATACAATAATGTTACAACTGAATGAAGCTGAATGTGAGAATGATAGAGGGAAGAGGCCTGGGGGCACAAATGAAATCAGAAGGAAAGATAGACAATCAAGACTGAGATGGTATAATCTAGAAATGCCTATAGTGTATAATGATAGTGACTAAATGTGCAAATTTAAAAATGTTTCTGTATGAGGAAGAATAAAGGAATGTCAATAATGCAGGGTGCTGAAAATAGATGGTAATTAATATTTTAAAACTTTAACGTATGTGTGAGACAAGCAAAAAATGTTTATTTGGTACAAAATCTATATTTTGACTAGTGCATTTCCTAATATAACTTATGTGGACAGCTTAATCAAACACCATAGTACTTGCAACCTTGCGTAGGGCATGAGATTTTGTAGGTTTGTCCAGAGTGATGCCCAGATAAATCCCAGAGTGATTTGAACACTGAATAGGGAAGTATTTGCAGAGTCTCTTAAGGGGAATAGTGAGAAAGGGGGAAAATTCAACTTTCCCAAGTGGAGAATTCTTGATATTCTCACAGGCAGTGGGGACAGCCAAAACAATAGGCCGAGCCTCCAATCTTGCGGTTTGTTCATATGAAACTTAATCCTGCAAAGGATAGGCTAAGCCTGCTTAAAATTAGGCCTAAGAGTCACCCCCAAGAGAACATCTTCTGTTGCTCAGATGTGGCCTCTCTCTCTCAGCTGACACAGTAAGCAAATTCACTGCCCTCCCCCTCTCTACGTGGGTCATGACTCCCAGGAGTGTGGACCTTCCTGGCAACGTGGGACAGAAATCCTAGAATAAGTTGGAACTCAAATCAAGGGACTGAGAAAATCTTCTCAACCAAAAGGGGGAAGAGTGAAATTAGACAAAATAAAGTGTCAGTGGCTGAGAGATTTCAAACAGCATCGAGAGGTTATCCTGGAGGATATTATTATGCATTAAATAGATATCCCCTGTTTAGTGAAGGTGTAATGGAGAGGCTGGAGGAAACTGCCTAAAAATGTGGAGCTGTGCTCCGGTGGCCATGTTTCTTGAAGATAATTGTATGATGATATGGCTGTCGCAGGGTGACTGTGTGGTTGAGAGAGTCCTGTGTCTGACGCTCCCTTTGTCTACCTTATTGATGGACAAGTAAAACATATGGATTAAACATAAATAAATAATAGAGGGAATAAATGTTAAAGTAAATTTAGTAGATTAAAATGCTGGTGATCAGTGAAGGGGAGAGGTAAGGGGTATGGTGTGTATGAATTTTTTTTCTGTTTTCTTTTTATTGCTTTTTCTGAATTGATGCAGATGTTCTAAGAAATGATGATGATGAATACACAAAAAAATAAAATAAAATAAAATTAGGCCTAAGAGTCACTTCCAGAGAACCTCTTTTGTTGCTGATGTGGCGTACCTCTCTCTCCCAGACAACACAGCAAGCAAACTCACTGCCCTCCCCCTCTCTACATGAGACATGACTACCAGGGGCATAAACCTCCCTGGCAATGTGGGACAGAAATCCTATAATGAGCTGGAGCTCAGCATCAAGGGACTGAGAAAACCTTCTCTACTAAGAGGGGAAAGAGAAAAATGAGACAAAATTAGTGTCAGTGGCTGAGAGATTTCAGAGTTGAGAGGTTATCCTGGAGGGTATTCTTACGCATTAAACAGATATCCTCTTTTTAGTCTAAGGTGTATTAGAGAGGCTAGAGGGAAGTGCCTGAAACTGTAGAGTTGTGCTCCAGTAGCCATGTTTCTTGAAGATGATTGTATAATGATACAGCTTTCGCAATGTGACTGTGTGATTGTGAAAACCTTGTGTCTGATGCTTCTTCTATGTATGGTATGGACAGATGAATAAAACATATGGATTAAAAATAAACAAATAATAGGGAGAACAAACATTAAAAAAAATAATAGATGGATGCACGAGGAAAAAATCTATCTATTGCAAACTATGGACTAAGGTTAAAAGCAATATTTTAATATTCTTTCATTAACAGTTAACAGAATGTACCACACCAATACTATGGGTCAATGGGTGGGTGGGCTGGGAGGGGAGGGAAAAGGGGTATCAGAGAATTTGGGTTTTATCTGCTATTTTTATTTCCTTTCTGGAGTAACGAAAATGTTCTAAAATTGACAATGGGGATGTATGCACAACTACATGATGATACTGTGAGCCAGTGATTGTATACTTCAGAAAGTTTTTATGGTGTGTGAGTACCTCTCAATAAAACTATTAAAAAAAAGAAAGAAAAAGTTGCACAAAGATGGCATGGGAAAAACATGCGCATTCATGTATTTCCTGCTAAGAGCATACACTGAGAAAACCTTTCTGCAAGGTGGTTTGGTCCTCCACAAAATGTGAATCCTTCTGAATCCAGCAAACCCTCCTCAAGGGTTTAACCCAAAAGGATGATCACATGAGTAAAAACGAGTACACAGGAATGCTCATCAGAACAGTATTCATAGTAGTGGAAAGATTAGAAATCACTTAATAGTTGGGAATAGTTAAGTATATTCTGCTATGTTCAATAGAATTCTAAACCCCATTAAAAGTGACAGTAGAGCTCAGGGACCATTACATGAGAAGAGCCAGCAGCACGCTGCTAGGTGAGGCCCGCAGGTCACAGGCAGCAGGAGAGAATCCCTGCTTCACAGGAACACAAGATTGCATACAGGATCCACACGTCTACATAGGGGACAGTGCTCCGGGCAATGTTATTCATAGCAATGACATTCTTTAAATAGTGGACTGCAAGTATTTTCACTTTCTTCTCTGATGTTTTTCTACACCGTTTGGATTCTTTCACTAAGAGGACTTATTTCCAAAAACAATAAAGCTACATTAAAAATAAATCTGTATTGTAATGCCTGGAAACATCCTATAGTTTATTAAGTAGATAATCAAAAAACATTGGCAAAGTCCCCTGAGGGAGGGGAGAGAAACTAGATTTAGTCTTTTTAATAACAGAAAAACTATTAAACCTTACCATCAGGGAATCCCCTGATACTGTGTCAAACTTTAGGGACACCCAAATCAATAGGCCATGCCCTCGATCATTAGGCTTACTCTTATGAAGCTTATGTAAGTAGCGGAGAAGCTTAGACTACCTATGCCTAAGAGTTACTTCTGAAGGACCTCTATTGTTGCTCAGATGTGGTCTCAGTATCTCTAAGCCCAACTCTGCAAGTGAAATCATTGCCCTCCCCCTGAAATGGGACATGACATCCAGGGGTGAAAGTCGCCCTGGCGATGTGGGAAAGGACTCCCAGGGATGAATCCAGACCTGGCACCATGGGATCAACAATTCCATGCTGACCAAAAGGGGGGAAAAAGTGTAATTAATAAAGTATCAGTGGCAGAGAGAGTTCAAATAGAGTGGAGAGGCTACTCTGGAGGTGGCTCTTATACAAGCTTCAGGTAGACCTTGCTGCCTATCATAACCTGCCAACCCCCAACCAGGACCATTCCAACTAGTCCTAGAGAACACCTAGGGTAATATATAAGATTCCACAAGGGTTCCAGGCTCTAGAGTAACTTTCTAGAAACCTACAACCTCCACATGGGTTCCTGGTCCAGATAAGTCCTGAAACCTAACCCAGCCTCTCCAGAACATCAGAGAGTTCAATCTTCCTACTCCATGTTAGTGACAGACCCTTCCAGTATCAAAAATTTAGAATTGCCATAGCCCAAACAACCCAAAGAGAGGTATGGAAAGATCAAAGGAGAAGGTGGAATTATACATAGAAGATAGGACTTAACAAATGAATATGAATTGCCGAATCATTAGATTGATAACTCTTTTAAGACTCCAGTATTTTAGAGCAGCTAGAAGTAAAAACTTAAAATTGTGAAACTGTAACCTATTTCAAAGTCTGAAATATGCTCTACAACTAATTGTGGTGCTGTGCTTCGAAATTTATAGCTGTTTTGTATATATGTTATTGTTCATAAAAAAAGAAGGAAAAAAGTCAATTGTGATGATAAAAAAGTATTTAAGCCCTCTAGCCTCCTATATTCTGGAGTAGCTAGAAGGAAAAATATTAGAGGATTGTATGATAGCCCATGACAAACTCTGGGATCTATCCTGTAACCACTTTTTAAAGAGTGCTTTGAAAACCATTGCTTTTTTATTTCTCTGCTTTGTATGTATGTTATACTAACAATAAAAAGTAAAAAAAAAAAAAAGTGATAGTGGAGTTATACAGAGAAAGTCAGGTTTAACAAAAGAGTATGAGTGCCAAATCATATTGTTATTTCTTTTAGCCTCCAGCGTCTTAAAGCAGCTAGAAATAAAAACCTAAAATTGTGGAATTGTAACCCGTACCAAACTCTGAAATCTGTTCATCAACTAATTGTTGCAATGTACTTTGAAATTTCTTGCTTTTATGTATATGTTATTTAAAGAGAAGGAGGAGTATAACAGAGAAGATAGGATTTCACAAATGAATATGACTGCTGAATCATTATGTTGATATTTCTGTTGGTCTCCAGTGTCTTGGAGCAGCTAGAAGTAAAAACAAAAATTGTGGAACTGTAATCCATATCAAACTTTAAAATCTGTTCTATAACTACTTGTTAAAGTGTACTTGGAAATTTATTGTTTTGTACATATATTTCAATTTAAAAAAAGTTAAAAAAAATAAATGTATGTCAAAAAATGTATGTCAAGAATGTATGTTTGTTCGTTATTTATAATAAAAAATATTTAAAAAAAAATAAATAAATCTGATGAGTGAAAAAATTATTATATAAAAAAATAAATAAATAATAGGGGGGATAAGGGGTAAAATAAATTGGGCAGACTGAAATACTAAGGGTCAACAAGAGGAAAAGGTAAAAGGTATGGAATGTATAAGTTTTTTTTTTTCTTTGTATTTCTTTTTCTGGAGTAATACAAATGTTCTTAAAATAATCATGGTGGTGAATACACAACTACGTGATAATACTATGAGCCACTGATTGTATACCAGTGTATGGACTGATGTGCGTGAAGATTTGTCAATAAATATATTAAAACAAACAAAAACAGCAACAAAAAATGCTGGCACAACATTAAAAAATAAGTAAATAAATAAAATACAAATCTGAGAATTAAAAATAATTATTTTGTAAACTGAATACTCTCCTACATTTTTCTATTATCAAGTTCTATTTTGTTATTTTTAAAGTAAAGCACATCTACTCTGATAATTCCTTAAATTACAAAAGATATATATTTAAGTTTATATATAGGCAAAAGATAGAAATACATCCGATGTTAAAAAACAGGTGATCATTAGATGGTAGGACCTCAGGTGACTGTTTCCTTTTTCCTACTTTTCTGTATTTAAATCTTTTCATTATAATGAAGAACTCAAAGTTTATAAAATCTAAAATATTTTCCTAAATAATGTTCCCTCAGATTTTAACCTTTTGTCCCCTCATTTCTTGACTGTGAAGTCATAACATCAATTTGTCACAAGGAAACAAACTCATAATAATGCACAGAGATGAAAACATATGACCCTCAAGAAATCCTAATGGTCATGAATGAAGCAGGAGATTCTCATTAAGGTAGCCAGGGTCTGAGTTACCTGTCTCTACTTCAGCAATGTCAATGAAATGATCTTCCGATGCTGAGGCCAGCATTTTCCCATCATGGCTAAAACTGAGGGTCCTCACAGGCCAGTCCAGCCTATAACACAGGGTGGAAAGAGAGATCAGGATTCCCCAGGAAGACAAGAGCAGAATTTCACCTAAGATAAAACAAAATTAATTTATCCAACAAGGAAAGTGCTGGCAGCTCTGCTTACCTGGAAAAGCACCGCACACACACTAACTCATCCACATCCCAAAGACTGACCAAAGCATCTGCACTCCCTGTGGCAAAATACTTCCCCATGGGGTCAAACTTGATACAGATGCAATTGGAAGGATGGGCATTGATGGACTGCACAGGTTTCAACTCTGGATAACTGAGAAATAAGACAGCAATCAGTCTACAGGATGAGGACTGTGGCACTATGAAGAGAGAAAAGACCATGAAGAAGAAAAAGCCCCGTAAGACAACAGAACAAACCAAAAACCATAATTCATGAAAACTTTCTTAAAATAAAAAAAGATTTCAAGCTACATATTGAAAGAGTACACTACTTCAGTGCATCCTTGAGAATATGAACCTAGACTAACCAACACCAAGATACATACAGGACTTTAAAGGTAGCTAGGTAAAAGGGGCAAATGTCTTATAAGGAAAACTAGATGATCATCAGATTATCTGACAACAATACTGTAAAAGAAAGGTTTTTTTCAAAAGAAAATGGAACAACATATTCAAGATACACAAGCAAGAAAATATGACTTAAGGATTTTTATAGCCAGCAAAACTGACTTTTGAACATATAAATCACAAATAATAAACATGATATAATAAGTAATAAGTTCTTAATTGTTAGTAATAAGTAGGAGCTCAGGGGACATTCTTGTCATGAACCCTTATTGAGGAATCTTAACTAGGGAAAGCACATTTACAACCAAAATGACTAGAGAATCATCAACATAAATTTCTAATATAGAAGAGGTGAAGCAAAATTACTGTTGTCATGATTTTAATTGGAAGCCATCAGGATGATTTCGTATAAATAAATACAAATAAATAAATACACATATTTCCTAGCTCTGTCCACTCAAAGGCCTACAAACAATGATAAACACAGCGGCAGTGGACATTCCTGTTCTAAAATTATTTCTCAGTAAAACAATGGAGGGTTTCTTAGAAATTTTTCTGATTAAAGATC